>OMNV01000860.1:43370-64586 GCA_900303265.1 Brotula barbata
CCTCCTGGTGTGCCCTGTTGAAAATGTACCTTTAGGGAATGTCAGCTTTCATCAAACTGCCTCTCAGTCATCCAACACAATATCAAAAATATCATCTCTTGAAATTTTAAAGTCTCTGTAGAAAAACGCTTGAAATATATATATGTATATATTAAATGTGTACATGTATATCTGTATACAAAGAAAATTTGATGCAAATTATTACTTCTTCAAGGATCCTTTAAAGCTGTAACTATGCCACACCATATTATATTTCTGCATGTTGTTGTCAAATAAAGAGTTTGCATGGCACCAGCTGAGCACATAGATTTGGACGTACAATGGACATACAGTAATGTCTGGACATCAGTGAACATCATTATATCATCAACACTCTTTCCAAAACTACACTGCAGATGTGGAAAGTGCAATATGGTACATACATAATATCATTTACTTCCCTACAGTCTGACAGAGAACCTAACAATTATTTTAAAAGTCAAAATCCTTCAGTTGAATGATGTTTTGATTTTTGTGAATATGCACAGAGCAAAAGTCTGTGTGAAAAAAAAAAAAAATCAGACACAAGCTGATTATATTTCACTTCAATCAGACCCTTGAAACTTGCTATTTTGATAATAAGAGCATCAGCAGTGCTGTCATGAATGGATGCCAAACAAGGTCTTTTCTTTGGAATCCCACAGTCTGATCTTTAGCTATTTCACGTAACAAAAAATATCACCTTTCTCTATGTGCATGACCTTACACAGACTCAGAGCTGGCCTTTGTCTTTCACAGTAACATTTGAAATTCTGCATTGCTTCCATCCTTTGAACACAACAGTGTCTGAAGGTTGTTTAAAGTCCCGGTTTAAAGTATAAATTTGTCTTGTCTCCTGTTGGCTGAGAGCCATTAGTGCTTTAAAATAAAAGGGGCTGCTTGGCCTCAGCTCTGGCTCCTCCCTCCCTGATCAAACAACATTGATCAATTTATGAAACAAGTCTTCCTTCCACTCCTATCTCAATAGGCCCTGTAAGGAAAAAAAGAGGAAAAGACATTAGAGGGGAGACACTTCACAGGGCAGCGTGAACAGCACAGACAGTCTGCTTTTACAGAGCAAAATAAAAGTACAACGAGTCACCGGTGCCCAAACACACACACACAGATAAGTAATCAAAATTAATAGGGCTGAATCATCTGCCACATTGGTTATCTATGAAATACTACTTTGCTGTAGAAATATAACGCAGCTTTGGGTCTCTTTAAACAGCTGGCATTCCTTCAGTATTTCCTCGTTTTGCTTCTTGTTTTTGGTACAGTGAGCAGAAAGCCCCATCTGGGTCATTGTTGCTCTAATAAATCCAATCCTGTCATTGCGATATTGTTTACCTTATTCCAGCAAGGTGCAGCTGATGCCTGTAATTTTTAATAATCTCCACAGGAGTGTGAAATCCTCAGATTAAGTTTGCTTCACAACCAAAGCTGTGTAACGTGCACGGATCGCTCTCATGCCCTTCGACGCCTTCTCACACACAAGGATGCAGGGGCTCACATTTTCCTTTCTACTCCTTCACACATGCAAGCACACGCATATGTATCATTAAAAAGGGAGCACAAAAGGAACTTGCACACTCTTATACACGCATGCACTCACATTTGACACACACACACACACACACACACCCACTCACTTTCCCACAGTATGTCTGTTTGAGTCACAGATAAAACTGCAACAGTACATGCCAGTATCGGTGTTTAATGAGCACTAGATTTACTTTTGAACTGATGTGTGACAATGTAGGTCATGTCTTTTTGATATTGTAATGAAATCTGTGTGTTTCCATTACAGGCTAACTGTCTCTAGCATAAACACTATAATTATTTGGCTTTCATTTTGTTTAATGTTTTCCTCTTTCATTTTCATTTTCAGTGACAACAAAAAGATTTTAATTGAGAGACAATCGAGTCATAGTGAATGTTGCACGCTGAATGGGGACGAATAAATAGACTATCAACAATCAGACAGATGAACAACAGCTAATTAATATTTACTGGCAAATCTGTGTCTCACTCTGACACGTTAACTGCATTTTCTTTCACAGCATGGTTGCCAGGATGAAGATGAGATGAGGCAGCGGAAGCACTAGGAGAACATGTATGATCTCTGTGTTACAAGTCCACAATCAGAGTAATGAAATTACACTTACAAATGTATCATGAATGATGCAAACTTAACAATTCATTTCAGTTGGGTTAAATTTACAAAACCTCAATTCAGACAGCAGCACTGTGTGGACATAGAAAGGGTTGATGAACAACTGGAATATGCAGCGGAAAGTGGGTTTAGTTTAGGGTTTGGTTGATGATAGAAATGTAGGATGCAGGTGTCTGGAAAGACAAAATCGGTGGACAAATGGACAATCTGCTCCTCTATATTTTTAACTGGAAAAGGTGTACAAAATGTATTTATGTTTCACTAACAGCTTCTCCACCCACATGCACACAGAGATGCGTGTGCACATACTGATGATTATGCATACAGCTGTTGAAACCTGGTGAGGAGTCGTGAGCTATCCTAGGAGAAAGAAAGAAAGAAAGAAAGACAGACAGAACCTTGAACAAGAGCTGCAGGGAGTAGGTCAGTGCAGTTAGTCAGTTCTGACTCATGATGGAGGCAGTGAAAGATCCACCTCCTCCCTGCCGTTACTACTCCATCCTCAAGCCTGCAGTGCAGGAGTTAGCCAGTTATCCATTACAAAAAGAGTGAAAACCTCCCACAGCCTGGATGCTGATTGCTGGATGATTCTTTTACATCACAGGAAAATTGGATTACAAATAGGAGGTGACTGTTAAAATTGCTTTTTTCCTCTCCTCAATATATTATTCAGAAATGAATTTCGATAGCATCGTTAATTATAAAATTTTGACAAATAATTTGCTCCATGTAACAGGGTCCTTGTGTTGACTATGGGAAGGTTTTCGGTTACCTTTAGTTCCATCTCTTCCTGGCATCACACATTATAGAAATGTGTGACCATAGGTGGAAATCACTCTATCCAATCCATAAGCATCGGCAGTTAATTGATTATAAAAAACAAAATGATAATTATGCGACTGACTGGTTATTTTATTTGATTGTATATTTCACTAAGGAAGGGGGGATCATTGCCCTGATAGCTCCAAATGCATGCACTCTAGAATACGAGAACACAAAGATGACTTTCCTCTTTAAGCACCGTCCCATCTGTCCTTTTCACATTCTATTTTTCAAACATGACACATCACAGCAAAAGATGCTGAGGACGTTTCATTAGGCTTTTCCTGTGCTGTCCAAAACTAATAGGACTTCATGACCTGTGACCACATGATGGGGTCCATCAGGTCAGGTAGCTTTAGTGACAACTGATGTGTGTACAGGTGCAAATGTTCCCAAGGGGATGAAACAAAAATAACAGCCCTGGCTCACTTTCTTATCTATCAGGCTCAAAACTTATCAATCATACTTTTCCGAACCCCCTTTCAATATTAATGTTTGTTTGTGTTGTCTCAATGTTATCCTAGTATATATTCATAGATTTTACTTCACTTCCAGTTTAAGCACACTGAGCATTATTATCTGACTTTCTCTGACGTGCTTCACAAAAAGACATTCACACACACACACTCAATGGGAAAGAAAATAACTACTGTAAGTGCAGTGCAATCTTTAATCATAGACTGCCCAGTCCACCATGTCAATTTCCATGGTTCATTGAATAGTGCATTAACTGCTGTGGTAGCAAACCACTCATGAGCTTCATTTACTCATGATACCGGCTGCACTCCATTCTGTATCACACTACCCTGTATAGTTTGAGTCTGAGTGCGCGTGTGTGTATGTGTCTATGCGGCTGACTCACTAGGATCATTTGCATCAGATAAATACGGTGAATCCTCTGCATGTAGACTCATTTTGTTTTGTTTTTCAGTCCTCCGTCCCCATGTCCTCATACCATGCCACGCTCTGTCTGTCTCGCTCTCATTTTTCTCATGACTGAATATTCACTGATCCCTAATCCACACACCCAGTTGAGATTGTAAGGCCAGTAAGGTCATACATTAGATTTAGTAATCACTGTGTGCTATTTCATACCCTGATTCTCTCTGACGGAACTTCGCAGATTTCCACCACCAACAATCCTCACACACACAAACACCCCCCCCTCCACACACACACATGGATAATGTCAGTACAAAGGCTGTCTGATGCAGGACTGTTATCTCCTGTAGTCTAATCTGGTTAATTAAGGGCATTGCTAGAAGGAAGGTGCTACTATTCTCATCCAACTCCAGGGCATGCTGTGTTCCCCCACGTCTGCTAAACTGATGTCTATTTACATACCCTCTCTCTCTCTTTCTCTCCGTCTCACACACACACACACACACACACACACACACACACAAAATTAGATTTATACAGACATTTACAATTTCACACACATGCATATGCACACAAAAACAGAAGGGAAGTTCTATTAAATATGTTTCTAAACTGACACTTACTGCAGTGACATTACTCCGCATTGGGAAATAAATAAATATAAAATAGTCAATATAATATGAATATTCTGTTACAGTCAAATGTAGACTTGACTGAACGCTCATAGATTTATAGATAGTAATAAGGAGCGTTTACACAAATAAGAGTGACTTCACTAAATGCTCTGTAGATGTGCTCGAGCTTTATTATTTGATTAGAATTAGTCATAGGGGTATCAGCAGACACCTCTGTGATCAGAAAGGCCATTTTGTCGCCTACGCTTCTCCTCCCTCTCTCACCCTCATATCACTCTATGTCTATCTGTCCGTCTCTCCCCCTCTTTCTCATTTTCTCGCCCCTCCTTCATCCCTTCAGTCGTACACATCAGTGAGATGGCACTTTCTGTTCTTCGCTTTCTATTCTTCACCTCTTGTTGCTCATCTTGACAGTCTTATGTTTAGCTGTAGAAGCCGGTACCTGCCTGTGCTCTTCACTACTGGGCATCCTGCAACAGCAGTCATCATCCATATACTGTATTCATGTGTCTGTGTGTGGTGCAGAGTTATTTGTGTGAGTGTAGGTGTCAGCGAATGCAAAGATGATCTTTAGGGGTTTGGATGAAATTCGGGGAAAGCGGGTTTTCTTGTTTTGCGAAAAAAGCTATGAATTAAACATATGAATGAACCCTTCTCTGACAGGATGTCTCGAGTTTGAGAAATCTCCAAACTCATTAGTACCCCGAGAGTCCAGGAACACACAAAAACAATTCAGCATGTCAGTCTGAAATCTTAATGCCCCTGTGTATTCGTCGGTCAGCACTCACCATGCATAGAAATATCACACACGCGTAAATTCACACATGTGCAGACACTTTTTAGCATAAAGCCACAGGCATCTGTCCTCATATTCCGCTCTCAAACACACACTAACACTCACCTCTTCTTTGTCTCCATGTATACAGCTCAGTATGCACGATGAGGCCTCTCTCTCACTTCCACTCACTCGCTCCATTCTTTTGTTTTTCCTTCTCCAACCATTCTTCTCACTGTTCGGTTAATCCACCGTTCAACCGGAGTAGAAAGTGCTCGTTAGGTAGAAAACACTATGAATGATTCAAGATTGTTTCAGTTATACGGAGTGAGCGGCACAGGGTCAAACAGTGGTGGTGGTTGACTTGCGTAGGATTGTTTTGTGGGGCTTGAGGGTAGGCTGCACACAAGTTGGAAGAGTGTTTGTCATCGGTGGGAAACTGTGGCTGACTGACAGGCCGTTTTCTAACATCACTTCACGAGGAAGAGTTTGACGGGGAGGAGGGGAGGAAGAAGAGCAGCAATGCACAGGGCTGAGTCTCAAGTCATTGAGCTCAGCCTGTAAATGGAGTTCCATGTTATCCACGTCGTACTGGAGGTCACAGTCCGGGCAGTAGCCGTGGTACTGGATTTTCTCGCTGAAACGGACCCGCTCGCGAGGCTCCCTGCTCGAGACCTTTGGGCATTTGTTCTTTTCGTGGCGGAGAAGTGGCATCGGTCTGGGCAATGTCGGCACCAGCCCTGACTCAGACACCCCACTTTCACTTGTGATGAAACACGGCGAGGAGGAGAAAAGCTCCCTGTTTGTTTTTAATGGGAAAAGTCCACCATTCCTTATTATAGATCCGTTAGCCTTAGAAAGATTCCCTGATAGCACTAAGGTCGGCTGAGGCAGATTCTTAACGTTATCCTCCGCTCTCAGGGGGGTATGTCTGGCTGGAGGTAGGGGAGGGTGCAATTTTCTGAGCACAGTCAGGACTGCAGGAGGGTTGACAGGTGCAGGGAGTCTGAAGATGCCGTCTTCAGGGAAGAGCTTCATCTTTTCCAAACTGGAAGCTGTGGTTGTGGTAGTGGTGGAACTCGAGCTGGAGTTTAGTGTGTCTGTCTTCGAACTGTCTGTCAGTCCGTCCTCCTCCAGCTGCAGGTCACAAGTCAGGGTGTCAATCTCATGAACAACCTGGCAACGAGAGGTGGAAGTGTCAGTGTGACAGCTGAGGTCAGGAAGAATAAACACAGCAGTCAGAGGAGGGGGAAGTATCATCTATAATGTTTTCAGCCAAGAAACGAAGGAGAAAAAACAATCATAATGAAGCTTGACAGGAAGAAAAGTGGAGGAATTGAAAAGTCCAAGGAGATATCTTTAACTCGTCTTAATTAATGGCCAGTGAACTTCATTGTACAGAATCTGAGGGAGACAATCGATGGTTTAAGCTATTGATTCGCAGGATTAAAGATTGATTACGATATCACTATGACAACCAAGCCTGGGAGAGAAGAGAAAGCTTCCAGCGAAAGAGGATTTTTATATTCTACTGAGAAAGCAACATGAATGAGCAGGGCAGAGAATGAAACTCTTTCAAATAAGGCAACAACAATATGATTGAACCATTTAGACAGTAAATAAATATCACAAGACTCAAGAACAAACACAATGCCTCCTACTTTGTGATATATTGCCATGGCGATGAAGCAGAGGTAAGTAATATTTGTAAGAACTGTGTGTGAGGAGGATGTAACATCAAACAGAAGTGAAACCCTGCAGAAAGACGAGATAGCAAAATAAATAGATTGCTTATGAAAGCATAAAGAAACTGGGCTATATAAATGAGCTGCAACATACCACGTTGGACATTACCTGAGAAACTAATGTGGCAAATACGGACACATTAAATATCGCAACACTGCAATTTACAGCTACGTGATAATTTCAGTTCATAGTGCGCCGTGCAGCATAATTAAGGAGGAGGGACAGTGAACGCAACCTTAATAGAAAAGGAAAGAAATGTTCGCCTCATTGCTGCAGACATGAATGCATAACTATGCTGTCTCGCTCCTTGGATGTATAGAAAGATGTTCTGATAAAAACGTTTTGCCTTGTGCACCATGAGGAAATTTGTTTTTTGCGCCTGCACAGGGGAATATTAAAGAGTACAAGATATTTGGCTTGTTGACACTGGAGGTGGGCAAGCTCAATTTAAACAAAACATGATCATGCTGTGAGGCATGGAGCCCCATGTGGTCAGATATTACAGTCTTCCATCTTATACTACGTAAACAGTACATACCTCATGAATATAAATACAGGAAAGGCACAGAACAAAACATCAATCCTAGATATATCCTGTCCTTAGACAGTAAGAGTATGAACTCTCCCATAAGCATGCAACTGCATCGTGAGGACATTCAAATACATTTTGAGGACACAGTCTGTGAACCATGCGTTCATATTTGCAGTTCAAAGAAAATAACCGGAGGCTAGAAGGATTAAAGTGACATGAACAAATAATAAATTTTGCCCAAGGAACCCTTAGCAGGGCAGTTTAAATGAAAAAAGCAGTTGAACAGACACACGGAATAGACAGAGTGCTGGAGACCGGTATCATCGGATGTGATTTCCTGTTATAACTGCTTAAATTTAAGTGAAGTAACGGAGAGAATAAACTCTCTTGAAAGGGCAACGACAATGTGCTTACATTCATTTTCTGAATTAGTAATGTTCATCTCGGAGCACCCAGCACATTAACCAGCCGTAAAACACCATTACTATCATCTAAGGGTTTAAAATGCCATGTCCCAACAAGGCTACAGGAGAGAGAATGAGCAGAGGCTGATAAGAGGAAATATAGAAGAAGAGGAAGAAAGGGAGAAGGAGAGAAAAAAGAGTGGAGGCCCGGGCAGAGAAAGCAGTGAGGTAAACCCTCCGAGCGGTCTTTAGAGGGATAATTTGCTTAGACACACAAACAAGGGGTAAAACCAGCATCCCAGTGTGAAACCTGTGCTGTAGGCCAGGCAGCGTCTGTGGCTGTGCCAAGCATCTGGGCAGGGTCCCTCCTCAAAGCCAGGCTCAGCTCCAGCCCCGTCTGTGACTTATAACAGATAACTGCATTTCAAGTGGATTATACACCCAACACTAGCTTAGATAGCAACACCCCCTGGAGGTATGTGTTTAGTGTGTGTATGACATCAGAATAACTGATCCGCGTAATTTCCTGCAAGACAGAAACAAAACAAAAAAACCCCCACAATAGTCTGATTATAATGCATCCTTGCTCTTGTTTATCCCTGGCACCTGTTGTGAGATGCAGTAAACTGACAAAAAATGTACAAAAGGAGTAAAAGGAGCAGGGAGACAGATGCTGTGAAGACTGCCAGCCCCATCCATAATGCAGGAAACAGGCGGTATGCAATGGATGTTTATTAGACTGACAGCCTGTCATGTTCGGGTGGGAGGTTCAGTGCAGCAAGCCGGCTGCTTGTTGTGTGGCCAGCAGAGGAAAGTAAACATAAATTCAGGTTAGGTGGAAACCCAAAGCAGGTTGTTATAATCGAGGCAGCACTGTGGGAATGTCAATGATTGGCTTAAAAAGAATCAGAGCTGAGGGAAGAACTGTAACAAGTGTCGCTTCATGAAACAAAAAAAAAGCGAGAAGAATAGTCTCTGCGTGGCTTCCAACTGATGTGACCCAGGCAGACAGAGCTGAGAGTCAGATGAGAAGGAGAGAAAGACAGGCAGGAGATGAAGAAGAGATGGAGATGAGTGGGTGCGATAAATCCATGAGACAGAAAGACAGTAAATGACAAGAGAAAGATAACCGCTCTGTTATTTGGCAGGAGGATAATATGGAGCAAACAGCTGTCAGCATTAAGATGATGAAATGTGATGCAAACGCCACATCCTGGGGGAAACAACTTGTCCATTAAATATTAATTGGGATTAAATTTTTCTCACTTCCCTCTGTCCTGTCACTTCCCACCTCCGAGGCCAGCTGTCTTTCATGTTGGAGATAATCACATACATAAGTTGGGGGGAGGTGCATGACTCTCTCTCTCTCTCTCAGGCCAATGTGAGGTGGATGTCAGCGTCTCCTCTCCAAAGATGCTGATGAGGGACGGCATCCTGAACAGAGCCCTGTTTAAGACAACATACAGCCTCCTGCCCCTTTACCTCTTTCAACTCCTTGGCCACATCCTTCAGGTCTCCCAGGATGGTTTCCAAATTCTCCACGATTGTCTTGATCTCCTTTTTCACGTGTACTTTGGAGACTACTCCTTCAGCCTCTGCATTTGCTGTTCCTGACATTCTTCACTTTGTGGCACTCAGTCTATTTCCTCAAGGATCCCAAGTTAAATCCTATGCTCGCTTCTTGGCTGCCACTTTGACAACACATGTTTTTGTTTTGTGTTTGTTTTTTGCCCCGCCGTCCCTTCACTTTTGCTCCTACATCACGGCCAGGATGGAGCCAAATCGCGTCGGGCAGCGTTTTATCCAACAGTACGCATGCGCACTGGAGCGTAAAGCAGGATCATGTCAAAATATTGTCTCATAGTGACAGAGAAGCGGCTCGCATCCACGATTTACCCTCGGCCCCTTTCACATTCATGTTTCAACAGCCAAACAGGAGGGGCCACACGTCCTTTCCACGTGGTGGATTCAAGCTTTTTTTTACTGAGAAAATATTAAACACGATTTGGTTGTAAATGGTTCATGATGAATACAGAGAAGAGCGCAGCAGAATTCAAACCTTTACGCTGTCGGTCGTTACTGTGACGGTCCATAATAATCCACAAGCGTCGGGGAAATGCTCAAAAACTCCACGCTGGTCCTGAAATAATGTAGACCTTACGGTTTTAGTGGTGATAAACCCCGGACAGGTGATGGGTGAAGAGGCTCCAGAGGCACTTTCGTCCGCAAGAAAGCCAAACAACCCGTCACACACATCCTGTCTCCATCGAAGCCTCCTTGGAGTGTCTGTTTGCGCTACACTCTCTCTCTCTCTCTCTCTCTCTCTCTCTCCCTCTCTCGCTCTGTGATACCCAACACATACAGATTTCAACAGATTTCTTTTTTTTTTTTGGGAAATTCAAAATGCCAAAGCTTGAGTAGAGTAAGTAATATTGTAATGGACTGTAGGATGTTTAAAATCACAAGTCCACCAGAAAATATGAGATTTTCATGCCTTTTTTTGTATCCTGTACACGTTACTAATGTGAAATGGCCCATTAAATTTAACAGTCCTTTAAATAGCCCTGAACAATTTGCCTTAATACAATGTTTAATGGCTTTAAAATACAGCAACTGAAATGTTCTTTGTGGTTGTACTGTACAAGATTCTATGATGTTATTATGTGATGAAAAAGGTGAGTAAAGTAATCTTCAGTCAGTGATCATCATAATACAAACTAAAACATTCATTAAAGTGCATACCCTCACCAAGGCTGGTCAAGTGTAGACAGTATTGGCCGTGTTGTAATAAAATACTGACATACAGAGAAAGAAGCTACAACAACATGCACCCTCTTTCTCAAAATCCAGATTTAATCATAATTGATGCAAATGAATATATGTAATTTGTGGTCAATGTGGACAATAACTGTATGCAAATTTGCCTGCTCCTATCAGCCATGCTGTCATCTTAGTACAATAAAGGTTTCCTGCACTGTGTGGTGGTCTTCATATTCCCCTCATGAAAATCTAAATAAATTTCACACTACAGAATTTGCCTCTCTTGGACAGCTGGTAGGTTAGTGGCAAAACACCTTGGTTTGGTCTGTGCTGGATATTTGGCTGCTATCAAAATGCAAAATGCAGCTCATCAGAATTTAACCAAAATAAATTTCCTCTTCCCGTAGCAGCCGGAAAGAATGTTAATTTCAAACTACTATTTTGGTATTTGCAGTCTTGGTGGCTGCATACTGTATGAGTTTAACCAATGTATATCTGAGAAATAGATATGCCAGGCCATTTCACGCCTACACCTTACAGATGAGCATCTTAAATAATCAGGCTTTCTAATGACATACTAAACACCACCATTTTTAAAAGTAGGATATATTTAGATATAGGCTGTCTGTGTATGTGTGTGAGTGTGTGATACATAGATATAGATATATTCTTAATAAAGCTAGCGTGTGCGTGATGAGCTGCCTACTCTATCGTATTGATTTTTTCTCTGCTGATGATGATATGCAAAATGCTGTAAGGCACTGATACAGCTCCACTGCTGCTGTTTGTTCAACCCAAGCCAGTCTAAAAACGTCCACAGAATAAAGAAGTGGTAATGATTTCAGGGACAGGAAAATGTGAACATATATTTACAAATTCAAATTCAAGTGCAATTCATCAACCTAGAATCATATAAATCAGTGGATTGCACAACAGTTTATTTCTCTATAACTATCAATATATGTGCAATTGTCTACTTTACATTTCTGCATCTACATTTGAAACTTGTCATGTATGTATCATGTATCATCAACACTTCATAATTTAGTGTATTGAGTTTTATATCGTCATCATTATAATCATTTGTGCTAATAATTCTATTACATACATACCGTAAACAAAAGGTTCTGACAGAGAGGAAAAACAATCCAAAAAAACAAAACAAGAGTCTTCTCAAATTCCTTTGCATTAAAAGAACGTCACATTTAATATTTAAAAAGTAGTATGACAATAAAATGTCCAGGTGTTAAAACTGAGCATGAAGTGAAATATTCACCGGGGAGGAGAGAGTTAATAAAGTCCTACTTTTTGATTGGTTGCTGTTAAATTTGCTTCCTTGCGTTTGCGGAAGTGTTGTTCGTTGAAATACCATCTGCCTGTCATACCAAGTGAGACTGTTGTAGCTGCAGACTGTCCTGGTGCAGGCCCGAATCACAAAATCACATCCGACCGAGATGTCTCTGTCCTTCGAGGGAAAAGTCGTGGTAGTTACAGGGGCCGGAGGAGGTAAAATATCCACGCAAGCTAGCAAACTTAATGCTAATGCTAAGAATAGTTAGCTCAGTTAGCTTTAGGACTTTAGCAGCCATAACTTATTGCGACATTTAAACTAGCCAAAATATTAAGACAGGCATTATATCGAAATGTAAGGCTCTATTTTACTGGAACATATCTAGCTGTAAGTCCCTGTACGTTACAATATTACTTAATTTACTTTAGAAGCACGGTGAGAAAAGTACGGTATGAGTGTCCCTGCGTAAGCGTGCCAACACAGGTGTGTCAAAGGGCAAGTTGACTCAAAAATCCCTGCTCAGGTTGTTTGCTATGTTTTTAATTCTGTAAAAGTATGCTTGTGTTTTAACGCTTCTCCTTCTTTCCTCAGATATTGGCAGAGAGTATGCACTGGCCTTTGGAGAGAGAGGAGCATCAGTTGTAGGTAAATAAAAGAAACAAAGAGTCTATTTAAAACCTCTCATTGTGTTGTAAAACAGGCGGAGTGGGATGGGATCTGGTTTGTGCATCCTGGGTTTAATATCGTGTACTTTGCTCTCTCCAAGCTTTAGCTGTAGTTTGAATATTCGGAGCTTAATGTTCAATGCCATTTCCATTCGGAAGAGACCACTAAATTAGTTTGAATAGGAAAATCAAATGAAGTTCATGATTGTAAACGTCTTTCCCTGAAGTACAAGGGTGTAGTTGTCACTTTGGCTCAAATCAGTTATTAGACAGCCTTTAGCAAATAAATGTTGTGATGTAAAACCGCATGACATGAAGAGGGGCATAGAAAAGCTACAGATTCCAGAACCCAGCTGGTTTGTTTAATGTCATCACCCAGACAAGCACTGGACAAGTACCGTGCCTGCTGCTGTACAGAACTTGCTCATGAACTCTTGTCTCCTAAACGTAATCAGAAATAGATGATTGCAGAAATCACTTAATTATTGTGTGTCCTATTCTTCTTTTTGTTGCAATAAAGTGAATGACCTTGGGGGAGACATGAAAGGGGGTGGAAAGAGTTCTGCTGCTGCTGATAAGGTCGTGGAGGAGATAAGAGCCAAGGGAGGCAAGGCTGTAGCAAACTATGGTGAGTGCTCTTCTCTTCTCTTCTCTTCTCTTCTCTTCTTCTTTCCTCTGTCTTGCCATGTCGTACATAGTTTTTTTTGTTTGTTTTTTGCTGCTTGCCTTGTTCTATTTAGCCTACATAATGGTGCGCTCAAGAACAGTATTGATTTCTGTCACTTTGAGTGCCTCACAGATTAATCTGTCAGTGAGCGATGCAGACAAAGGTATTGCTCTTGTCTCTGGATTTTATAGAGATAAAATGGGACGCATAGAATGCAGTAGAATGAAATTTTAAAGGCGTTTTAAACTTGGAAGATGACTTTGCACATGTATATTATAATTTTCCAAGAGTGATGTTCTCTGGCTTTCTTGAATTACAAATTTCTTGTGATGCCCAGCCATAAATAAAACCATTATTCTACAAAGGTAAATAATTCCGCTATAAATCATGCATCATTACTCAACACATTGAGTACATTTGACGGCTGTAGTAATAAATCGTCCTCAAATTAATTAAATTGTCTTACCACAAAGATTTTATGTCCTGCCCAAGAAAAAGGAGCTGATCACCAAATAGCTGAATTAAACAGAACATGACATACACACAAAATGTTAGAAATCCAATTGAAATCAATTATAAATTCATAATTTAACAAGTGATTTGGGATCTTAATTAACTTTTCCCTTTTTCGAGTGCAGATTCTGTAGAAGATGGAGAAAAAGTGATCCAGACAGCACTGGATACATTTGGACGGATAGGTGACTATTCTCTTATTATCGCAATACAATGATCCTCATTATAAGGCGAGGTTAGAATTTGTCATGAAAATTTACACTGCTATTTCACACAACTTATACTAGTTAATTTATTTTTCTTTCAGATATTGTTGTAAACAATGCCGGGTAAGGAATTATTCAGTGATAATGTCTCAAGGTTTTTTAATTGTAATTCCATTAACTGTAATTAACATATAAAATTTAAGTCACTTTTAAGAACAAAGACTGAAAAGCTTAAACCTATTCTATTCTTTTTTTGAACAAGGATACTTCGTGACCGATCGTTTCCTAGGACGAGTGACCTGGATTGGGGTAATTTTCTCTGATTTCAATTCACATGAATGTCTAACTTTATGATGAGTTGGTCTCTGATCACCAGATAGTTTGTTTTTCCTAACTTCATAATTAGGAATATGATATTATCAAACTATGGCGCTGTGGTATCAGACTGCCTCTCATTTTAGGATCATAATTAAATAGTATTAAATCAAAACCTAGATAACTTAGTTCATATATTTGGCAATATGTAGAGAAGCTACAATGACATTGAGATTGAGAGTTTTTAGTCAGTGTTCTTACTCAAACTGTCATTCTATAAAGGATAATATGGTCAGCATTATACCTGGATGAAAGGTGCTCCTTGGGCAGGATGAACAACTTCTAGAAGCTTTTTTTTTTTAAGAAGTATTAGACTGAAAGAAAAATGTAGTTCTTCAAGATTTAAAAAAAAGCAGCTGAAGATTTTCATTGCCATTTAGTGTTAGTCTGTTTTACCATTTTGCCATGTGTTCTTCGTGTCAGTTTTTCACGAAGTAAGTTTTCCTTTTCGTTATAAGATAAATCATTGTGTTGTTCCTGCTTCCAATATTGACATCAAGTTATATTTATGAGCTATTTCACATAAGAAAGTAAAAATAAAGCCACAATGTTTATTTATTTTGGACAAAGTTCAAACCTTTGGTTTATTGTGCATGATTGCTCAGTGCTAATGGCTTTTCTGGAGACTGGAAAATGAGCCCTGATATATCCAACAATCACACAGGCTGTGAGCACACACCAGCAGGAATAATAATTAAAAAGAAGAGGGCCAGTTGCTCAGTGGGCAGAAACATAAATTATTAACATCCTTACAGTGTCGCTGGTACCTGTGTCATGAACAAGATGCTCTGATTTTCTCTCTCCTGTCTGGCCTCTCAAAAAAATCCCAGATAATGAGTCTCCTTGTGAAACTGTTTTTCATCATTGCAAGGGTTAAAAGTAAAATTTTTCTCGCTGGGTAGTGAGCATTTTGCCACAACAACAACTGGATGATGTAGCCTACCAAGTTTAGGATCTAAATATTAATATCATGGTGCCATGGTGGACAAACCACTGATATTTTATGTATACTTTGTTGAAACATGAAGTCTATTGAAATATTTAGTGTTTATAAAAGTAAATGCATCTATTGACCAACCAGAGCAAATTTAACGTACACATGCACAAAAAAAACAGAAAAAAACACAGTTTGTGTTCCCTGAGTTGGTTAAACTGCTATGGGAATAAATCTTAAGGAGAAACTCACACATGTGAAAACGGTGGTTTGCTGTCATTCACTATAACTTACTACATTTATGTGCAGAGCTGCATTATAGAACTCAGACTGGCCTCTTTCCAGTCTGCCTACTAACAGATCAACAGTGGTGCTGCACGTCAGGATACTAACTGAATCAAGATAAAGTAGTAATGTTAAATAAAGTTATGGGTAAAGTCATCTCCATCTTTACAGTGATGGAATTAGGAATTCAGCGCAATCACTGCAGTGTGCAACAGTGCGTTTAATCTCTCCAACCCATCAATCTTGCTAGGAGAGGAACACGAAGAGCAACGGATGAAGGCACACAAACTTTTTTGATAGATTTATTTTCATTAATATCTTGCTGTGCTACTATGGTAATATATTTTCATTTTTATTCCAGACAACTTGTCCTTTGTGGTTTTAAATTGTGTACTTTAATTTTATGTTTGTAATCTGATGTTATAATGGGAAGAATTCAATTCTGAAACTATTACGTTTTACTGGATTTATGTCAAAGATTACTTTGTTAATATCTTGTTCTGTACTTCAGATCTAATCCAAAGAGTTCACCTGAGAGGATCCTTTATGGTGACCAGAGCAGCCTGGAACCACATGAAGAAGCAAAAGTATGGCAGGTAAGAGGCCCATCTACCGAAGGTTTAAGTGCGTGGATGTGCCTCTTTAACCAGAATTAGAATTCTCCCATTTCTCAGCAGACTAAAATCTCCTGGATTGATCACAAGCCAATACAAATATCTGATTATAGAAGTTCTGCTTTAAACATTTTTCAAATTACAAAATCTACTCATTGGTTGATGGTTTTTCTTGTGCTCTGCTATGCCGGTTCCAGCCATGCTGGTCCACGCAGCGATAAGAGCCCCCTTGATGATATGCAGTTGAGTTAATTAAGTTATGTAATGATGTAAATCAGAATGTGTCTGCCATCACACCACTTTTATACAGAATGTAACTCTGACAATATTCACTTGAAACCCATAATATGACTTGCTCCCACGATAGAATTGTGCCAACAATTTCCCTGACTACTCCTCATTTTGGTGCAAGTGCATTTGCTTCTGTTTAAGCTGGGCAAGAAAATGACTGCGTCTGTTGTAAACTACCAATGACACTTGCGCTGACACTGCTCTGCGATGCCAGGGGTATAAGATATGGGGGTTTATCTTTTTCTACATTTTGTTCAACTTATTCTCTGCATCAGTTCAACTTTTGAAGCAAAAGTTCACTCTCAAACTTAATTTTGCTTCCTTTTATGTAGACGAATTACATGGGGCAAACCTCTTAGAAGCTCCTGTGTTGTTTCATAATAAATAGAAGAAAACTAATAGTAAGTCTATTAGTGGATTAAATTGAACATTTTAAACACAGCAGCTCCTCTATCCATGTGTCCCAGTGTCACATCCTTTTTGAAACTGAACCCAGTGCTGAATACAGTTCAAACTTGCATGAAATATAATTTTTTGTTGTTGTTGTCATGTTGTCACTCCTTACATTGTCAGTAATGATGCACAGCAGGGGTTAAAAACAGAAAACTAAGCTCTTTCACTGCAGCAAGTTTTCCTCAAAATAAGTGGTATAATTAAATGTATATTGAACCCCCGAGCTGATGGCTGTCCACGCATTGTTGAAAACACCAAACTACAGTTACAGAAGGTCTGGAGAACAGAATAAACAAACATGGCCTGAGCTTGTAATTCAGTCACATAAATTTAGAGTTAGTTACTGAGTGAATAGCAGCAAATTGACTGGGTTTGTGTTTTGGGCTTCAGTATAGGCAGCTTATTCCCTCATAAATCTCTCTTAAAGCCTCTTATTTATACTGCTACAATATCAGATGTTTTATTTTGGCTTATAAAGGTTCTTTCTAAAAGACATCGGGGTTTTGTATGAATTAGCCGGACAAAAAAGCAAGGGAAAGGCTAAATATACAAAAGAATTACACGGTATGTCATTGTATTAAGGTGCTCCACTGGTGGTTCTCTATGACTGTGTTGTAAGAATGTTCTGTAATATGGATCACAGGCCAGTCTGTCTGACATCATTACTGCGCAGTCATGCTTGTCATGCTGCATTAGTACTGACTTACTTTTTGGGACGTCCGTTGCCAGAATCATCATGACGACTTCAGCCGCAGGCATCTATGGTAACTTCGGTCAGGCCAACTACAGCGCTGCCAAGCTGGGCTTGGTGGGCCTTGCAAACACCTTAGCCATTGAGGGAAGCAAGTACAACATCCACTGTAACACCATTGCTCCTGTAGCTGGGTCCAGGCTCACAGAAACAATCATGCCCCCAGGTGAGACAGGCACAGAGATTAATCAATGTATGATAATTCACTGACGAGACTAAGCTTATAATTGTGTCTTGTGTTCTGCTTGCTGTTTGATTGCATATATAAATATGTTTTGGACAGACCACAGCTGTATCTCGAGAGCTGTTGCATGTCAATGTCAGTATAATCCCTCAATCAAAATTTTAACCCGCATAATCCTGGTCAAGTTTGCGGTGGTAACATTCTTTTTTTTTTTGTTGTTGTTGTAGCCATTTTCTGTTATTTTGTAACATTACAGTAGACAGACAGACATGAAGGACAAGGCTGGAAGAGAGAGGGGATGACAGGCAGCAAAGGGCACAAGCCAGAATAGAAACCGTTCTGTTGCCTCACATGGTATGCGCTTCAGGCACCCCGAACAGGAACCAGTCTGATTCCTTGTTCCCAACCTCCTCCCAGATCTAGGATAACTAATAGAGAAGAGAGTTGATGTCATTCTGGATAGGTTCTTCCACCAGTGGTTCCCAGCAAACCCTCACTGCATGTTTGGATTTACCAGGTCTGTCCGGCAGCTTCCCACTCCATTTACCTGACTCAGCAACTCACCAGATGGCGATCAGTTGACAGCTCAGCCCCACTCTTCACCAGAGTGTCAAGAACATACGGCTGTAGTTCAGCTGAAACAAGGACAAAGTTGATCATTAACCTGTGGACCAATTGGTTCTGATGCCATGTGCAATTCAGAATCCCTATTTTGAACACAGCGTTTGTTATGGACGAATCATAACTACGACACGAGTCCTATTACAACCCACCATTTAGATTCAGATCAGTGAGGCCTTCCTCCCAGTCAGGCCCTTCCAGGTTCCCTCATCGTTGTCAACATGAGTCTCCCAGTAGGACTGCGGACTATGGACTATGTCTGTGAGTGGGGCTGTCTCCAGCCTTCCTTGTCAGGCATTGCGCTTCACCCTTAACCTGCACCTTGTGGGTGGTGAACCATATCAAAATGCTGTTGGGATCATGTTTGTCTGGCTTCTCACCCCTGACCTGTTTGCCTTGGGAGACCCTACTGGTAGCATTCCTAATGACAAAGCTCTGGGGGATCTTTGATACTCTCAAGTTTTAGGTAACAGCACTCCCATTTGACATGCACACAGTATATCTAATATTAAAGAGCAGTTTTGCCATTTTAAATATCATCAAACAGATTGTAGTATTTCTTATTCACAGAAAAATTAGGAAATGCTTGTGAAACATTTATATTAACGACATTTATAAGATCCTTTTATTCAAAGTCATTTGTTCTGTATAGATTAATCATCAAGGTGTTAAAGACAAAAAATGTCATAAACCTGGGCTGGTGTATGTCTGATATATTTTGATGATGAAGTATCTGATATTATTTGTTTAATGACAATGTGTATATATGGTGTGTGATATATATACACATACTACAATTTTTCACAGTTGTAGTTTTTCTTCAGACGAGAACAATGACATCTTACACTGCTGCAAATGGCTAAGTTTGTGCATTGTGAAAGCGTTGTGTATGCTGTGTGACTGCAGCTCTGTGGAATGAGGTATTAGGTGACAAATAAAATGCTTTTGTCACCTGCCTCGCTGGTCTACAGTAGCATCTGTCACGTTCAGCTGTGCCAAGTGTCCCAGGAGAGCCTGGCGTGCTGAGTAAATGACTTGGTCCCATATGTCATCTGGCCTTCACTGACTTAGGGTTTTTCTAAAAGGGAAAAAATAGGCATCTGCAGTCTGCGGTTAAATAGAGTATGTAGTCTTAGCTGCTGTGTTTTGTGAGTGAAGTGCACATATGGAATCAGAGCACAGAGTGTGTGTCATGAAATATTTAATGGCTCATACACAGATTAAGAGTTTATGGGTTATTAGCATAAGTCTCATGTTTGATTTGAGGAATTTGATTAATTTTAAAATAATAGCAACTTTCAATTTAGGGCAAATGGCTAATTGCTTTGAGGCTTTATAGGTATTTATCAAGAAATATGAGAAAACTTGAAAGAAATAGATGGATATAAACCTGGACTTTATATTCCCCTGCATTAAAATGTATGTCCCGTTTTTATGAAATATCCATTACAAAATGTGAAGGATCACATTTTATTGTTTATCCATCAGATAAAGGTAATACGAAACAAAACATTTATTATGTGTCTACTGATAAGTATATGACATTATAAATATTACCACATTCTTTTCCAGGCATTGTGTGTTGTGTGGGTGGTTAAACTAAGATAGTAAAGGTCTGATATCAGAATATGTGGAATTATCCTTTACATAAATCCAGCCTGAATTTCCATCAGTCTTCTTTGGATATTGGCAGTAATTAGTTATTCATGTCTGCTCCCTCTGATTGCTTGAGGCTGGTCTGATAACTCATGGCGTACTTGGGTTGTTTTCAGTTTGAGCAGAGGAAACAAATACTGTAACATTTTTTTTGATAAAAAGACAACAAGAAGAAATATTGAAACATAAGTTTTTGAAAGTAAATGATATGTTTTGCTTTCTGTAGACCTGCTGGAGTCTCTGAAGGCTGAATATATTTCTCCCTTGGTTCTCTGGCTCTGTCATGATCATTGTCAAGAAAATGGAGGGCTGTTTGAGGTACCTACAAACAAATGAACTATTCCTATTTAGGGCTCACTTCTGCTATGTTGCCCAGAGCTTTACCATAACCACACATCTTTTAATTCCTGTGCATTTTCCTTTCTTTCAGGTCGGGGCAGGCTGGATTGGTAAACGTGAGTACTGAAGTATCTGCATGTATCTATAATATCAGACCACCTGCAGTATGTGATAAATGTGCATGATTTGCACTATTCAACAACCCTTTTATTTGTGTGTTCATGTGTACAGTGCGCTGGGAGCGCTCTCAAGGCCATATATTGAGAACCAAGAACCAATGCATGGCTCCCGAGGCTGTCAGGGACCACTGGGACAAAATCTGTGACTTTACAAATGCCACTAAGATCAATTCCATACAAGGTCAGTAATACATTGCAGTCCATACATTCACAAAGAGTGTGCTCCAACAAGTCGGAACAAGCCAAGACAGAATTTGTCCTATTGCAATGATATCCTGGCGTGAAGACAAATAGGTTACTTTAATAGTGGGCTTCAGTTGTGCATTACTTGAGAAAAATAGCCCAAATGTCAATACCGATACAGTATATACTGTATAATATAATGACTTGTAAAGTTAAATCTTTTGAAATTCCAGGATCTGGATCTGGATTCTTCTCTGGG
>OMNV01000864.1:0-12716 GCA_900303265.1 Brotula barbata
GTTCACCCTGTCAGCCTTCCTCAGAAGCAGTGTGTGCTCATGGGGGATGGGATTGTTTAGGCTTTCCGATCCTGGGCTGGACCCGCTATCGGATTTCTTGGGGGTTGTACCTGTGAGCAGCATAATAGCCATGTGATGAATGTGACCACTGTTGTGGCTTTATTGCCAGACGCTACACGTCACTGCCTCATGCGCCACTGTGATTACCAATCTCCCATGAGGCTGCTGGTTTCCCCAATCCGCCTAGTAATCACTTCATCTGAAACACGCCCCCACTCACCCTGCTCAGTAATTTCACTGCCTACATCACCGAGCAGCAAGCATCATGTTAGACCAAACTAGAAGAATGTTAGACGTGGATTAGAGCAGATCAAACGCATTCAACTATGGAAATTGTCAGAAAACAGCTGTCTGTTTCCCCTTCTGATGAAAAGGAGGGTGAATTCCAGAGGTGGCCGTGTGAAAGTTCACTCCTACTGTTCCATTACCGTGAAGATAAGTTTGAAATGGTTTACCCTCGTTAATCTTGGGTGCTTTCCTGCTCATTTTGGCATATCTGAAGTCTGCAACATGTCTTTATCGAAAACCGCCTGATCCACAGGGCACCCATGCATATAAATAAATTAAAAAACAACATCTGCTCCAGATGCAGGAAACCAGTCATAAACAAGATCCAATGTGGAAGTAAAGAGGGATCGGTGATAAATTACAGCCCAATAAAAATCCGCCCCTTTTATCCATCTGCATTTTAGTTCAAAATAATGGCAACGTGCAGTTTATATACAATGTGCAGTATGCTTCTCATATGTGCATTGATATGCTTTATGGAATAGATTGTAAGATTCTGCAGGGTTTTGTATTATTTTGGTCCAAAATCTGAATTTGGACGGATTTCCTCTGACGAGATATGAGCACATTTCCTGTGTTCTGGTTTATGAGCACACCTTGCAATATATCAGGCGAAATAGGATAGCAGGAAAAGAGTTCACATCCAAGTCAAAGAACTGCAGAGGAGGATTTGGTCAGTGCGGTGCCACGGAGTACATGGAAGCAATTTACGCCAACGCGCATTCATCATAGCACCATGATAGACGCACAGTTACGATGTGAATGCCTGGATGTGTCAGGGACACATGTGGCACCTGTACGAAACAAACGCTGCCACATGCAAAAAAACATTGGTAATTAAGAACTTTTTAAGGGTTACTTAAATGGTTTTGGATCAATTTACTGGGAATTTTCACCATAATCAGATTAATCTATTAGAAATTGAGGGTACCGCATTAAAAATAGAATAATTTCTTGATAAGCTCTTTACTAACCCTCTGGCATTTTTAATTTCTTTTACTTTTTGTGCTGGATTTTGATTTCTGATTTTGATTTAATGCAATAGAGCAAAAACAAAAGCAACAATACAAAAATTCAACAAATTGTGCAGATGGGTTTAAAAGAAGAGGCTTATGAAGGACCTAATAACAAAACTAATTTTAAAAGAATTATAAAATACGTGACCGTAAATAAAATAAGGACATAATAGGTCAAATAGAAATGCATCTTAAAGCAGAACAAAGCCGATAGGCTAAAGGTGCCGAATTAAGGCTGGATGTGTTCTGTATCATTTTTTACAGATTTCCCCACGATGCATCCTGATTAATTTGGTGCCTTTGGAAACAATGGACATTGTCACTAGCATGTAAAATAAAACTTTGTAAAGATGAACTTGTTTGTGATTACCTCAGAGTTCAAGAGTTAAATGCTCAGTTATTACAGGCCGTAGATTTATTATTGAGTTTTTACTTCCAGGAAGACATAATTGGAAATTCGAGGCCAACCATCAACTGTAACTACAGTAAAGATTCATAAAAATGAATCACACGTTTGACTTTCAATCAGAGGGACATTCAGAGAATATCTCTCAATAATTAAAACCCAATTTTAGCCCCGTTTTGACAGTGAAATCCTGTTTATGAAGCCACACTCCCTATCACGTCTGGACCAGCTGTTTTTGGACAGTTATTACGTGTTTGAGAAGACGTATCGCTTCAAGCTGTTGTTGTGAAGGACGCAACATGCCGACGTGCACACACAAACCTCACACACATTTGTCACCATGTTCTTATGCTTTCAGCATGAGTCATTTAGTTGGAGACTCGTGTTCGTTTGTCTCTCCGGCCCACCTGTATTGTAAATCACTGCTATGTCCACAAACGGAGAGGCACGCGAGCCTCGATGAGTGGCAACGCGCATCTTTACGACGCCCCACAGGCATGTTGAGAGTTGTCCGATTTGGTTGTTAGCGTAGCTTTATGTTTTCAGGAAGAATGAAGTCACCACGTTTGGATTTGGATGAGAGTAAGACATCTGGTGTGAACAGGAGTCTAATGGACCGGCGTAATGACAGGCCCAGAATACAGAGATAATCCTTTACCATCTATCAAGAGTGCCAATGGAATCTCCATTGTAGAACTGTGATAAATCAACCCAATTATTACTCAGCTGAATGGAACCAGTTTGCTGTTCATGCTTAATTAAAAGGCCTGTCAGAGACGAGAAGAGACTGGGTCAGGGTGGCTGCCATATATTATTCAGCTTCAACCGTTTGTTTTCATGTACAGAAACGGCTTTGATGAAACTCAGTCTCCCCCAAAAGGGTTTATTGTTCTTTGCTTTGTAAGAACAGTAAAGGATTGAAGTGTTTTCACTCAAAAAAAAACGTACATCGTCTTCTGTATGGAGCAAATTTGTTTAAAGTCTGTGATGAGGGAACGGGTTCCACCTGGAGAAAATGAATAGTTCTGTTCTCTGTCTTTTAATATACATTCACTCAAGTTCAAAGAGACTTGTTAAACTTCTGGGACTCCAGTCATTTATCCAAGAGCTGCTGTGTCTTTAGGGTTTAGATTTTATCTTTTCTGCAACTATAAATTATACAGACGATGGCTATTACTTTATTTATTCTTGTGTAAATTAACTTGGTGTTACAGCATATAAGTTAAAACGGGATAAGATAAGATAAGGTAAAATTGTAGAATCAACCTGGGAATCCAATTTCAATTCTGATTCTCTAATCGGTGCTGATTTCACAGAATCTCCTGATTAGTAACTGACTGAGAGGGTACGTACAATATGTTGTGAGTCCCGGACTTTGAAGAAGACACAAATCAAAGCTGGAATGCAGAGCCCTGTTATTGGTGTCACACATATATTTTCCCTCCAAACAAGAAAATATGTTTTTGCCCTGTGTGTGCTGTTTGACCTAGTTAGACATGGAGCTGTAACGTGTTACTCCATCCTCTGTTCCAGCGCTGATGAGCCTGATTTTTTTTTTTTTGAAGGAATTTCCTCTTAAGGTAATTTTGTAGAGACTTGGATTTCAAAGTTCTTCTTGCCAATAAAATTAAGTGCAGAGTCAAAAAACCTGACAAGAAAAACACAGAAAGTACTGAGCTCGGTGTGAAGTCACCAAAGTATGAGGGAGGAACTGTGAGACAAGTGTTCCAGTCATGATGGAAGAACCCAATGGGTGTCGCCTTTCATTTAAATATTCCTATTTTGCTTTGATTTCTAAATGTTGCCTTTGTTCTTACGGCAAAATTAATTCAGTCATTTGTTTCCCTTTCTATACAGTGTCTGCCAAGTTGCTGGTGAAAGCCTGCTGTGAGACCGGTGAGAAATGGGCGTCATCTAAAGGTCACTGCAACAACATGGACGCACCCGAAAAAGACAGGAACTCCATCTGCCGGTAAGGCCCTCGTTAAACGTAGTTTAATTCTCATAATTGATCTAAATCCAATGGTCTGTAATTCATCTTTAATTACCTTGTGTGGAGAGGTAACGGCCATGACTGTTTACTGGAATCATCAACAAGGTGAGTTTGAAGGTGATCTTATATAACTATGCATATTGTCCTCATTTGTCATCACATCTCTCTTGAGATACACCGCAATGAACGATACCCATATTTTCTGATTATGAGTGTTGTTTTCCACTATCAGTTTCATTTAAGTGGAATTTTCTTTGGAAATGCCAGCTGGTCTTAAGGGATGTTACTGGCTGATGATGAAGTTTTAGATTTCCACAGGAGCAGTGCTTTCACTTTCAAACTGTCTCACTCTTTCAGCCTCTAATTAGATTTCAGAGGGAGTTTGCAGTTCACAGAAGCAGTGGGAAGAAATGGCTCTTGCTTTGCACCCAGAGTTACAGTCCCAATGTTCCTCTGTGTGCCTTTCCCACTTTTCAGGACTGCCCAACAACGGTGCTGCTCGGGCTCCTTGAGAGAAAGTCGGTGTTTGGTCGGAATGAATGCTGCCAGGGAAGGAAAAGTCTGTGGAGAGGATGGCGATGACAAATGTGGAATCGATTCTTACAAGGCTAGTATCTATGATCAGAAACCGTGGCAAGGGCTGAACACAACCCACTTAGCTCCCAGTCAAACTCTGACAGAGTAAAATTCTCATTACGCTCATTGCTGACCTTGAAATAGCATTTGAATTGTACTTTTCCGAAGGAGTCTCTGGGCTGTTGGCCGCTGGGTCCGGATTCCCCATCTGTTATTAAATTACCTTATTCAATTTAGTCAAAACGCACAGGAGCCAATTGCAACAAAAGTTTCCCAGAGTTTGACAAGATTTAGCATCTTAGAGCGAGAACCCGGAGAAGTCAGTTGCCTGCGTACAATTAGGTAAATAATTAATGTGCCACAACAGGAGCTGTGATGAACTGCAGCGTTGTCATGATGACAACAACTGCAACACATTGTTCCAGATTTCCACAGGAGCTCATTTACCATCTACTCTGAGTGACCCAGCAAGGACCCTTTGTGCAGCATGGGGCCATTATCGACTCTGTACCGTTCCAACAGTTAATATTGGTTTTCAGCACCTCATCGTGGGACTCCTGTAGACTCAGTAATATTATGCGCTCTGCCGCCATGTTGCATCACAGTGGTCATTACTCGAGTTTTATCTTTCACCATGCGTCTCTACTCTAGTCTCCTGCTGAGAGCAAAAGGAGGGGGACAGAGGGTAGAATGTTAGATGCAAAGGGGGGGGGGATCCCTGAATTCAGACTATATCATAATTTAGAAGAAAAAAACAATGCATGTGGCTTTTTTAGTGTTCTTCCAGGTGCTGCAGTTACTCCAATGAGCCACATGATCCCTCACATTATACATTTCATTATTGCCCAATATGCAGTACATAACGACTAACAACCGTGACTTTTCTACTAACAGGAGTGCTGCGATTGCTGCTCATTGGGGCTGCAGATCCGCAGCGAAGGCCATGGCTGTGAAGTCCCCCAATACCTGGGCCACCACTGCAGTCGTGCCTTTCTTGCCTGCTGCGAGGCCAAGCAGGGGAATGGAGACGGCTGGCACACTATCAAAGAGAGGCCCTTTGTAGACTCCACTATGCTGCCAAAGAAAGGTATTATTAACAAACACACACAAACCTGCAATGTTAACATAATGCAAGTTTCATTGTCTCGCCATGGCGCAACACCCACCCAGGGGGAAGCAATGTAATACACAACGTGCGTTGCCAAAAAACAAAAGGTGCTGATTTACACAAAATACAATTGATTTATTTCACCAGAGCTATTAAAGGAAGTGTTATGGGGAGGTCCCCAACCGAGCTGAAGAATGGTACGCCTCATCGGCCTGCCAGGGCAAAGTATAATACCCCAGTTCAGCCGCTGACTGTAATTCTTAGAGATCTAGTGCCTGCCTGGCACTGACTTAAATTCGCAGTGTGCAAGAAACAGATTTGCACTGAAGGATAAGTCAGTAAAATTGCTTTACACTTGTTGCAGAGTTATTTGTATCATTAATCCGAGTTGTTTTGCACGTTAATCAAACCATCAAACCACTCTCTCCACGTCCTTTAGTATCTGACAGTCCATTCCCCAAAGAGGCCTTCTCCATTGGCGAGGAGCAGGATGGGGAGAATGCGGTGGAGGTGGAGGACATGGATGAGTGTCTGATATATGAAGGCGGTCTCTGCCACCACAGATGCATCAACACACCAGGCTCTTTCAGATGTGAGTGCTTCACCGGACACAAGCTGCAAGAGGATGGTTTTACTTGTGCACAAGGTAAAGTGATATAAGACTTTCATAATCCCAGTAAGCAATAAAGTGACTCCCTGAGCCATTTGCACTTTGAAATATGATTTTACAGTTAACACTGCTGTTAGGAAGACCGCATTTGTTGTAATTTGTCTACGCGCTCATATGTATTATTTTCCTGGTCTTCCTTCCTGTCTGCAAGCACTGATACTCTGTAATAATAGTTATTAACATTTATTTCCTGGACTGACAGCATCGCTCAACCCATTGCATCCTTGTGCTGTGGTTTAAAACTTTGTTTTTTTTCTGTGATTGAAAATCACCTTTGACACAAGTTGTGCTCAGTTGTACAAGGAGTATTTTCAGTTAGGTCTGAATGACTTTGTAACAGTGCACCAGACTTTTATCAAAGGTGGCTTTCACCATCACAAGCCTGTCTCAACAGGATACTAATGCTAGAGCACTCCTGGCAAATTACAGCTAGGGATGGGGCTCACTGATAAACCAAATGTTTGTCTGCAGGCCATGTTTTTTCCTGCCTCACCTGTCGTGCGATTACAACTTTCATCCGTGGCTGCCTTGATTCATATTGTTGGATGAAAATGCAGCCGCACTAACTAACACCAAAGTAGCTGGATAGGTGGAAATCTTGATTGCCGTGTAATTACCCTCTCCTGTGATAAAATGTTTTGTGTTTCCGCAGAGACGCTGGATGAGGAGAACAAACTGAAGGAGGATGACAGAGCAGCGGTGGAGCCCACCACGCTCCCTCCACCCCCCACCCAGCCCTCCATTCCAGTGAACCCCTGTGAAGGTTTGCCTCACGCAGACTAATGAAGGGACATAGAACAGAACACCGCAATTAACACTCTTACTTCACTTTGTATCTGAAATCAGAACGGGGAATGAATCAGTTATGTCTAGAGCGGCCGGATGTTTTTTTGTTTTTGGCGTTTGCCACTCATTCCCCTGAGTTCCACGCAAACATCTGTGCGAGGTCATATTTTGTTTCCCATGTTTGGTTTCCATAACATCAGGGTGGAGGTCCTACACTGTGGGCCAAAAGGGGGAAATTCAATATGACAGGTCAGGGATTGAGCTGGAAACAGCTTTAGACTAATGATGATGTTTATCTGACCCCCACAGAGGTTTCATACTGTATGTCACCCTGCATGCTGTGCTGCAGAGCAGTGATAAGCTGTACCATGTTTGACTTAATTGCCGTTCTGTTCAGGAAACAGCCCCTGTGAGCAACAGTGCACTCCGGTGGGCGGAAGGCCACACTGCTCCTGTTTCCCAGGATTCACGCTGAGGGCTGATGGACTTTCATGTGAAGGTAAAACATACTCTAACGTGGCTATAATGCTTCCCCAAACCTGAGGCACAGTGTTTTCAGCACGCAACTATGGTATTTACAAATATAATCTCTTTATAAAGTCTTGTTCTTTGATAGATAGATTTTCTGCTTTTATTTATTCTATATTAATACAGTAAGTGAAAAATAATAGCATCACTTTAGCATATCCTCCTATTTGCTTGGTCCATCCATCTGTCTGTTCATCTATGATGGGAGTGGAGACTATCCCAGCGGTCATTGGACTAAAAGCCCGGACAGGTCGCCAGTCTATCACAGGGTCGACACATTGACACAGACAACTCAATCACACTCCCATTCACACCTATGGTCAACTTAGATACTCCAAGTGTCTTTGGGGGAGGGAGGAAACCGGGCTACCCAGAGTAAACCCAGGCAGACACGGAGAGAACATGCAAATTCTAGACAGAAAAGACCAGGCTCAGCCCGGGACTCAAACCCAGGCCCTCCCTGCTTCGAGTCAACAGTGCTGACCACGAATCCACTGTTCCACCCCTATTTGCATGGTGCCTATCATATATTTTTCATCGACATGACATTCAGAATAGGATGGTTTTTAATCAGCGTGTGTCTATGCGTCTGATGTGTCACAATGAGGACACTGGAGACATCACGTCTGATTGAAGACACCGTCACTGAACTCTGTGTCTCATTGTGTGGATGTTATACCCAGTGGTTTTGCCCCTGATCTCTCTATCTGAGGAGGGTACGACCTGCATCTTTAATCTGGCTGTAACTGTATTACACAGACCCCAGGCAGGGCTCAGCTGCCTTTATTTCTCTGCTTCTCCTTCTCTCACAGAACTATACAGATTCTCCTACAGTGCACTTTTATTCTTATTCTCTGACACGTTTCTCTTTTATTTTTTTGTCACCATCTAGACATAAATGAGTGTTTGTCCTCGCGTGCCTGCCAGATGAGTGAGCGCTGTGTGAATACGGCAGGGAGTTACGAGTGTCATCATCAGATCACCTGTCCTCTGGGATATCAGATCAACAACAACATTTGTGAAGGTACACCCACCCCCAGTGACTGGTTTGTGAATTCCGTCGATGTTTCTTTTCTGAATGTTCACAGGCTAAGGAAGGCACAATATAAGTGCCTATGAAAGCTCTGGAGAAGCATTATTGAAAATGATTTTTTTTTTCTTCACCTCCGCTGATTCTGTAATTTCACATGTGAGCACACACAAGAGAGTACATTAAGTCACATTATCCCCAGAGAATTTTTTTCAGAATTAAACCCTGGTATGGGGAGCTGCCTGGCTTGTCTTTGTGTAGATAGCTTCCTTTGAGATGCAGTGGTAAACCTCCCAATATGCCTCATTACTTCCATGCACCATAAATCGGGCCTCATTCACAAAGCAGCAGCATTGATCGGGAAGAGGAACCTCCAGAGATGATGGTTAGACACTTTCTAAGGGGTTTCTCTGGACTCAGCTAATTTACAGCCACAATGTAATCTAAAACATTGTTCAATCGGATAACATGGTGAGTATTCTGTAGTTAACAACACAGTAGTTGTCCAAATAGTGGCGACTTCATCAAGCAGTCAGCACAGGGAGGGAATGAAAAACATCTTTATATTGATGGTTTAGGGTGAAGCAGAAATTAAATCCAGAAGCCCTCATCGTGCTTGCATGATCTCACAAATTAAGTGAACTCGCCAGACAAGGAGAAACTGAACTCCCTTCCTAAACAGAATGACTCAGTTAGGACAATGAATGAACTCTTCAACTGCTCACTATCTTCCAAACCCGACGTCGCAGAAAATCTTTAAATCTTCCCTTAAAAAGAATAAACTCTTTGACCTTTCTGGCTTTCCCTCTCTGATTTGTGAGGGCCCATTACGTTTCCATTGCTTCCAATGGGAGCAAGGTCAGTGCCAATCTCCCACACATTAATCCTCCTCCCTGGCTCCTCTCTCTTGTTTCCGTCTGTGTCAGGCTGGCTCGCCGTTAGAGGACCCTGCCAGGCTTGTGTCAGGAGCAAGATGCTCAATCACTATCTGCTAGTTAGAGATCTAGTCCATAGATGCGGCGTTGCCAGATCTGATTTATGCTGCTGTACAGCAACTACGGTGGTGAACTTACGCAAAGGCGGCACGTAAACATGAGGCGCTCATGAATTATGAACAAACATCTGTACCACCGGGTGTTTTCTTCAGAGAATATGATTTCCCTGCAGTGTGAGAGACAGATGTGGCTGTGTGAATGACAGGGGGTATATCCCTTAGTAGGCAGGTGGTGAAAGACTCTGGGGGAGTTTACCACAGACACACACGCACACACACACCACAGACAGACGCACACAAATTGCACAGTAGGATTTCTGTCATCGTGATAAGCTTTGGGCCATTCTGTCGGAACATGCTATAATGAGAATTATTAGTAAAGGAAATATTTCTAAAAACATCCATAAAGCCTTTTAATATGATTATTTTGTTGTTGATTAACAACTTTAGTGCCAGAAGGCAGAACTTAATGCACAACACTTTATTTAGGAGTCAGTCTGCCGTTTAACCACAGTACCACCTAGTGGTCAATGGCGGTACTCCAAGTACATAGAACATTTATCTTACGCAGAGAAGACATCTGGTGGATTAACAGACTGAAACTAATAGTGTTTGATTTCTACTTTATTTTCAATTAATCATCCCTTCACTTCTCATTCCCTCAGTCATTCATCTTCATCCACAGATATCGACGAATGTGCACTGACGAGTCATAACTGTGGCCTCAGCTTTGAGTGTGTGAATACTGAGGGCTCTTTCCGGTGTAACCCCAAACCTCGATGCTCAGCGGGATTTACCCAGGACACACGGGACAACTGTATAGGTAAGAAAAACAGATATTCATCAATGTCAAAGGCCTTACAGTCAGTGTAAATCAAAGTAGGGGTGTAGTTTGATGAAAAGGTCATGGCGTGCTCAAGAGATACACTGAGTTTTTATTCAGTGTGGTGTGTCTGAGCCAGGTTGTGTTACCTTAGTGGATGAGGAGATAGTGTTTCAACTGGCGAAACCGCCTGTGCAATAGCTTCTTATGGTACACTTTGCACTCACAAGTGTTTTTACAACATTGCCCTTTTGAGAGATCATAGCCTGTTGATATGGGATGGAATGCCACACAGGTGAAGCGACCACACTGCAGTGACAGAGTGGTTAAATGCCACCCAGACAGGAGATCAGAGCGGTTGCTGTTAGGGGCTGCAGAGGGGTGGATGAAAGCCAGTCCTCTGTCCTCCTCTAGTACAAACTGATGCTGTGGAATTAGCCCCAAGGGGCAGGAACTGAGGCATGTCGAGGCAGCCGACATCACTGTAAAAGGAGTGCAAAAGAAATGCTCTGAAATGAGAAAATGGAGAAAATCTCTGGCATACAACAAAGCCGTGCAGGGGAATGCAACTTTGTGATGTTTGCTTTGCTTTGATATCACGGTGTGGCTAAAAAGCTGCCCCTCATGCTTTTGTGCCCTCCAGGTCTTAAAGCCTCTTCTCACTGTGGTTATCTTTGTTCTCGTCTCTTTCTCCCTGTCACTCCACCAGACATTGATGAGTGTGCCACCGTCCCCCAGTCGTGTAGCTCAGGATTTAACTGCGTCAACACAGTGGGATCCTACACATGCCAGCGGAAGATCATAATATGTAGCCGTGGCTACCATGCCAGTGCTGATGGATCCAGGTGCATTGGTAAGACCGAAGAATGTTTAGTCAGATATCACGATATTATAGTACTTACGGAACTATAACATCTCCCTCATATCTGTGTTCACCTGTGTAGATGTGGATGAGTGTCAGAGCAATCTACATCGATGTGGAGAGGGTCAGCTGTGTCACAATCTGCCGGGGTCCTACCGCTGTGACTGCCAGACAGGCTACCAGTATGACGCGCTCAGAAGGACATGTGTGGGTATGCTGGACAGTACAGCCCATCCGAAGAGGCACACCGATAAAATTCCCTCCTTCCTCCTTTCCTCATCACCGCTCTCACCACCTCTTCTTGTTTATCGTTCTGTGGTGGGCGAGCCACTGCTGCCTTATGTTGTTCTTTTCTGATAGCTGCTGGGCCACTGAGCACATTTCCTGCAGCAGAGGACTCTCTGTTCGGGCCCTGCTGCTGCTACTCGTTCTGTTTGCGATTCACCGTGTTGTGACTCTCCCCATAATGCACTCCACTCAAGTGTTTAGACTATCAGCAGGCAGCTGGTCCCCTCACGTCACACTCGCATTGACATGCACACAAGCACGCACAGGCCTGCACACATACAGTACCCACGCATGTAGGGGAACAAACTCATGCACACTTGGTTGCATACGTGCATGCTAACACACAAACTACCACAAAGGTATGACACTCCTTCTCCCTCTTAGATGTAAATGAGTGCTGGCGCTACCCAGGCCGCCTGTGTGCCCAGACCTGCGAGAACACCCCAGGCTCCTACGAATGCTTTTGTACCGTTGGCTTCCGCTTATCCGGAGATGGCAAGAATTGTGAAGGTGGGCGTGAGTTTGTGTGTTTGAGAGCGAAAGTGCTTTTATGTGTGCAATTTTTTCAGTGTATATTTTGTGGATTTCTGCAAAAAATATATACCTCAGTATATAAATATATACCTCAGTACATGTACATTTGTTTGTACTTCGTTGTATGCTGTGTGCGTTTGTGTATGTGTGTGTGTGTTAATATTAAAGCTGGTCAGTGTACGGCATGCCATTATTTATACAGTATAATAGTGACAGTAATGAGGCCAAACCTCTTATCTCCAGACGTGAACGAGTGCTTGGCCAGTCCGTGCAGTCAGGAGTGTGCCAACATCTACGGTTCCTACCAGTGCTACTGCAGACCTGGCTACCACCTGAGGGACGACGGGCACACCTGTGAAGGTGCAGCACGGTGTTTGTGTGACACTTTTCTATTTATACGCGATTCTGACTTCGTGTGACTTCCCTTCTTTTTTACTCAGACATCGATGAATGCTCCCAGAGTATCGGCCATCTGTGCACCTATAAGTGTGTAAATGTGGACGGCAGTTACCAGTGCACTTGTCCTGAATATGGCTACAACATGTCTCCAAATGGACGCTCCTGTCAAGGTGAATAAGCCCCACCCCCCTCAAGCCCAATCAAATGTGTACTTAGTTAAACTGCATAATTTCCAGTGTGCTTCATTCTCCTCTTAAATAGATAACGATGAGTCTGCCCCCATTTAGCTCTACACGCTGTATAATCGGTCTACATAGAATAGAAGCAGTAGTTTTACAGTGGCTCGGTGATTACC
>OMNV01000864.1:12750-63218 GCA_900303265.1 Brotula barbata
CTCGGTGATTACCCGGCCTATAAAACTTTATTATCTTTACGCTCTTGCTTCACTAATTTGAATTTTGTATTTGTTCCTCACAAGCACTCGTTTTTGTTGTACGTGGTAACACATTTGTCTCTCTCCAGGCAGTAAACCATCTTGTATGTTTGGCTTTTAGATATCGATGAATGTGCCACAGGGGCCCATAATTGCTCTCTGGCTGAGACCTGCTACAACATTCAAGGAGATTACCGTTGCCTGGCCTTCAACTGTCCACCGAATTACCGTAAAGTGTCCGACATGTAGGTTATATCATCTGTTTAAAGCCATAAACAAACTTTAATGCTGCCTCTTTGGTTTGGTCTGAGGTTAATGCGTAATGCATGGATGGAATTTTACTGTAGTTTTCTCGTTGACTCGTGGAAAAGATGAACAATGTAGAAAATGACCATGAAGGGGATTTTGGGGAATTAATTTAATTACTTATTTATGCTTAATAAGGATTTCTGGATATATTTGTCTCTATAATAATCTAATAATATATGTAATATATTTGAGACATAAGAGATATTTTATATATTTTATTATGTTAATTTGACTATGTTACAAAGTTCACCACGTTGATAGCATTCAAGAGCCCTCGTTTCTTTACAAACTCTCAAACAAACTCTCTCCTGTAGCCGCTGTGAACGGACCAGCTGTCCAAACCCCCTGGAATGTCAAACCTCTCCACTGAGAATCACCTACTACTACCTCAGCTTCCAGTCTAACATCGTCATTCCTGCTCAGATCTTCCGTATCGGACCATCCCCAGCTTATTCCGGAGACAACGTCATTGTCAGCATCACCCAGGGAAACGAGGACAACTACTTTAGCACCCGAAAGCTGAATACCTACACGGGCGCTGTGTACTTGTTCCGGCAGGTTCATGAGCCTAGGGACTTCCTACTGGATGTGGAGATGAAGCTTTGGAGACGGGGGACATTTACCACTTTCCTGGCCAGGATTTATGTCTTCATCACAGGGAACTCACTCTAACAGTTGGAGGCATTTTGTGGCCACTATGGACCTTGAAATAACTCACGAGGACTGATTAAATCTTTATTTAACAATGTCATAAAAATGTCTGTCTCAGTGAGTTTATGTCGAGTTGAAGATGACATTACGCATTTGCGTATGATTAGAGGAATACCATAAAATATTGTGATTCCAAATGACATTTTCTATCTGACTTTCAAATATTAGTAACAATATATTACAATTATAGCAACGTTTCGTGGGGACAAGGTCATAAAAAAGAATATTACCATGGAATAGATTATCCTTCTTAAATCACCATGTGCAGAAAACTTGAGAAGAAAGCAGAAAAGCTCATATGCACATAGATCATGTAACCAACTTGTTCTCATGAATTGATAGCTGCATTCTAATTTTATTATCGTGTCATTTTGTTGCTTAATGACAGTGTCAGTTTGATGACACAATAGCAAATAAGAAGTGTATGCATTTCAGTGACTGAACAGTAATTTAATATTTGTAACTTTTTTTATCAGCTGTCCCCTCCTCTTGTTTTATTTTGAAGAAATTTTCCCAGTATAATCAAACATATTATGAAAAGATGTATCATATTTTTTTCAGCTCGATTCATAAGCTTAATTTTTGTAGTAAAACATTAAAAAAGAAAACAATATAGTTTTATTTGTACTGACTCACTATGATACAGATCATTTATTAGCTTAGGAGAGGGAGAGTCCATTGCTTTGTTGTTTTGGGTTCATAATTATTCTTCATATATTTCAACTTTATATATGTAGAGATAGGCCATCATTATATTTGTTGTTTTATCAATGCTATCTATCTCTTAATTAGAATACATCCAGAAAATACAGGAAATGTGTACGTATGTATTAAAAATCAGTGAAAATCAGAATAGAACAGCTTCTACAGGCTAAAGGATATAGTTTAACCTCCCTTTACACTTGATCAATAGCAGGAACCAGGCTCTCTTCAAGCTAAATGGAATGGAACCCTAATTAATGTCATTGATAACACCAGTGTTTGTCCTACTTTCATCACTGACTGCTGGGAAAAAAGGTCCATTACACCAGGTTTGATAGTGGTGGACCAAGACTTTTGCACAGAACTCTATATCTATATATTATATCTTATTTTTTTGCACCAAAAAAGTCTCCAACTCTCCCTATATCCCTATACGGTATATACAGAGCATATGGAGAACTATTCTCTAGTGAAGTGGTTTAAGTTCAGTATATAATCCATTCTTGTCAGGGCATGTCACCCAGTAAATTTACTGTACATGCCTATTTACATACCTGTTCACACCTTACTGGTGAACTCAAAGTGGGAATGAGCACCATACATCAACACGCCCAAAGTATGACACACACATTTTATGATAGCTAATGAAAGCAATGATAATGGAAGTCTTTGGTATCCAAAATAAAACAGATTATCGTCTTCTTTGTGTGTATATGTAACTTCATTTAGGCTCTGCAGCATCATGAAGGTTCTGGCATTGGAAGACTTAGACTTCCACCTACAGGCAGCATGCGGTACTACGCTTAGACGTTCTTGCAATGCAGTAGAATCTATTTAAAGTTGCATCACATGCACAATACACATAGATAAACATTCTTCATTTGCAAGATGAAAATTCACACTAATTCAGCACATTGCTGAACCAATCAAACTGAGAAACTGAAAGTTTCCAAACAGACGAGACACTTAGCTAATTTCAAATAAGGTCTAGTTTAGGTCAAGGTTATCTTCTGCTCAGGCCTCGAGTTCAGAGAACCTCCCAGGCCCTCTGTAATCATCGGAAAGGGTGTGAGAGTCTCCCTGACAGCTGCATTGATGCATGGTGTGCATCCACGCAGAGCTTCTGGCCTGTCCTCTGTTCTCTGACATGGGTTATCCCGTCAAAGGTCATTTGAAACATATTTACCGAGCTGTTCTCTGTTTAGTCTTTAAATCATTGTGTGGCATTGAGTGGAAATATATTATTTTTTTAAAACATATAAAATACAACCAATATCCTACATAGTGACATTCCTAAAGTTATCCTGGAAATGATGAATGCAGCTTTCCCACTCGTAGTGTCAAGGATGTTCCCCTTGACATACCTGGTAATAATAGCTATGCTTGTATGAAAAGGTCCCCACCTGACTCATCCCTCTAGACACACCCAGTGATTGAGGTGCTACTTTTGTTCTGCAGGGTCCCAGAGCTGTGATTGATGTCTCTCTCCCCTAATTAGCTTTATCTGCTCCCCAAGATTAGGTGGTGCTGTGTTTCAGGGACAGTTACTGCTGCATCGCAGACGAGGGAAGCTACTCATATCTATTATGCTTTTAGGAACAGTGACAGGAAGTTTTGAAATGACCTGGACAAAAGGAAAGGAATAGAATACAACATAACCAGAAGGAGCCCTGCATTCATAGTTTAACTTCAGTAACAGTAAATGTGTATTGGTAGTAGTCTGATGTATATTATTCAACACACACACATATATATACAGTATATGTGTATATACTATATATTCAGCATGTCTTATTATGGATTTTCATGTTTCTAGTTCTACATAAAAGGATTAGAGCCACATTTAAAAAAAATGCCTGTGGTGACCTTTTTTTTTTTTTTTATGTTCTGACTTTTATTGTTCAGAATTGTCATATTGTTGTGTACTCAGTTTTTCTCAGAATTGTGACTTATTTTCTAAGAATTCTGAGAAAGAAGTTAGAAAGTTTATTTCGTTTTTTATCCTTTTATCCTAATCCTCTGTGCTGTTTAAAGGACACAGTTGTTTTTTGTAAATACTTTTAAATACTATTGTGTTCAATGGAGTAGAAATATAACAACCTATAATACAATCTCTCTGAACTGCTGTGTTGTTGGCATAAAATAAGAAAAAGGGAAATACTCAAGTAATTCTATACGAGTACTTAAGTACAAGTACCTAAGTGTAGTACATAAATACATGCACATTAGTTAACTTCCTCCTCTGGCCTTTAATCATACGGCCACAGAATGCTGCTTAGATCGCCTGAGAAAAGAAATATTTAGCTTGTGAGAGTGAAAGGAAAATAAAGCCTCAATCAATATTAACTGCTGATATGCCTTTGAGCAAGGTGAGTAGGTACTGTAGGTAGGACAATGACAAAGATGATGATGATGATGATGATGATGATGATGATGATGATGATGATGATGATGATGCACACAATGCCAATTATATACTTCCAGGACTGTAAAACAACTGGAGTGCGCCATGGCTGGGTGGAGATCAGAGCAGTGGTGTGTTGGGTGATGGAGTGTGATGCGAGGAGGTGGGGGGGGGAGCAGGGGGCCTGTTATAGACATGTGTTGTCTTTGATAGCTCAGGTGGTCATCACCTGAGGGGAAAGAGCGTTAATGGGCATTCTCAACAGCAGACAAGCACAGGCTAGTGCTCCCTCCCCACTGGCTGCTATAAACAGGAGGAAGTATGCTTCATTAAGTCAGGCCATGGCTAAACATCTGTAGGCAGGCCCACTTTGTACAGTAGCTTGCACTACCATTGGTTGTGCAGCCACTTCCTGCCGCTCAGTATGATTGGATGACTCAGATTAGGGCCTTGAATTGTAGCAATGCGATAGGTGAGTTTGTGAAACGACTCATTACACAGTCAAGAAAGTTGTAACGCAGATTATGCTGTATGTCAACATCTGTATTGTTGGGAATTACATTGACAGCAGGGCGTGGTGATTATTATTGATATAATTTAAGAGGTTTGTAGCTAGTTTGTCGTGTCACCACAACATATTCTATAGCAGGTTTGGGAGAGTTCAGACAATATTGTGATTTGCTCAACCACAGAGAAGAAAGTGTACAGTAAAATGTGTTAAATCCAAAATCAAATGAAAGGGACAGCGTTTGCCTCGAATCAGGTATAAAATGATATACAGCGTCTGGGAGAAAAGGGAAATGAGATGGAGACGCGGCGAGAGTGAGAGGAATTTGCCTGAGAGCTGAATGAAGGAAGGTATGTGAGGCTGTCTGTCACTTTGTAGTGCCTGATAGCTTGGCCCGGGTGTCATCTTATCACACTCCTGCAGATACAGTAGTGCACTGTGTACACAAAAATCGATCATATATTCAGAGAAATCTAACCAAACCTTTCGGCTCCGGTCTGACCTGTGAAGGAAATCAACCAGATTAAAGTACAAAATTTGGCCCCGGGGGTGGATACAGAGGAAAGCTGGGCTCATCCCAACAGGAGTGTATTGACCTGAGGAAAGCTTTGCTCCAAAACTCCCTGGGTGGGAAGATTTACTGGAGTCTAAATCACAGGTCGACACCTTGGCTCTTTGGCCAATGGGAGATGAGTTAGAGATGATCCGCTGCCTTGTTAACTGCTTTTCTGACAGAATGCAATGCCAGACATCTTTGGCATGTACGACTTTTGACACCACAAACAGTGTTTTCTGCTTTCCGAGTATAACCTGTTGAAATGCAGAAAATTAGGATGCAGGACTAATGCCTACTTGTTGATTGGAAGAGTTAAATGGGGTTCAACTAAAAAGGACTTACCAGCAATGGGAAAATGTTTTATATTCACAGAGACTGGCAAAAAATATTGAAAAATAATAATAATAATAACATATTCTTTTTTCAAAATTCTTGAACCCTTGAAAAAAAAAGTAACAAACTCTCCGTATCCGATCTAACTGTTCATGGTGAGGATGCACAGGTAAGGTTGTGATGTAGATCTGATCTAGGACAAATTTGGTTCTTTCACACAGCTCAGAAAAAAAATCTGATCCGTGTCACACCCGGGCAAATAAATCCGATTTGGTCTGGGTCAGCCTGTAATGTGAACATTGGCACAGTCTCCATTTTGTCTCTTTGATGATGCTGATGTGATAGATTTGTATATGAGGGGCACAGCTGTAATCACAATCATTTGTGACTCTTTAACCATACCAATAGTCCCTTAGCTTGTGATAAAAAGGGCCTCCCTCATTTAAGTGGTTAAATTTCACAATATTCACCAAATGAATTTGCAAGATGCAACAGGTACTGCAGCGCTTTCATGACTGTCTGCATACCAACGTGACCGCAGTCTAACTATTACTCTCTTTATCTCTGCCCCCTGCGGCACCAAGGTTGAAAATCCTATGTTCTCTTTCCAAAAAAAACCCCACTCTTCTTTAAAACGTTTGTGGGATATGTACATTTGTTTGTGTTTACCCCTAAAGCAACATTTTTTTATGATAATTCTTTAATTTATCATAAGTTAGTGAGGGCCTGCAGGACCTGGACAATATTAGTAAGAGTTGTGCTCATTGTTGCTGATTGTCAAGATTGAAATTGTACAATACGTCTGTTGTTTTTTATTTGAAGATGTGAAACAACAATCCTATCAGTTGTGTATAGCTAGAAAGATTGACGCCTCTGTGTGTATCTGGTGTAAATCCGACTTGTATGTGACAGTGCGTGCTTGTATTCCATCTGACAGCAGCTCAATATTCTCATTCATAAACACAAGCAGTAATCAGCATAAATCATGTCATTCACAGCACTTTATACAATACGTGTCAAGAAATATCTTTTTACGACAGCTTGATTTGTTGTTATTTCTCACTAATTCTCCAACTTGTCACTGTCTTATGACTCACAAGCAACACGCCCAGTTAATGGTCTTGTAAGAAGGGGAAATTTCCCTGTAGTCTTTGCATTATCTTACAGATAGCCTACATAACTGAAGTGATGAGCTCAAGATGATTAAGATATTTCCAACAGCTGCACCTGACATAATACCATTTTTTTCTGGTGAATGTATAGATAGACCAGTTTCGGATATGACCTGGTACATATTGCGGAAAACAGGTCAGGTCTGACCACATGGCATTGCTACAATAAATGATCCGACTCAGTCATAACCAAATAACTTTGTTAATCATTAATTCTGATGAAGAGCCAATCCCTCTCTCTCTTGCTCGTCCTCCCCCACCAATCACAACCTACTTTCTCCACGCAGATGTGTTTGCTCACAAGCGTGACGAGACATCTAACCTTGAAGTGAACCATAAATCCAGAGAACAAATCTGCCCCACACTCGAGAGCGTGCTGACCGTTTCCTGATGAAAATGAGGTTTTTGCTGTGCGTCCTGGAAGTGCTGACTGTGTGCTGTCTTTCCGGTGCAGAGAAACTTACCGTTGATGACTATCTTCGGCCTGCAGTTCCTAATGAGGAGAGCGGGGTGCAAGGCAATACGGGTGAGGGTGAAGACGGGGGGGAGTCGAACATCTGGAATGAGCTGAGGGATCTGAGAGACATGGTGGTGGTTCAGAAAGTTGAGATGAAGCACCTGAAGACCAGAGTCACGGCTGCTGAGAGCCTGGTGGCTGCCTTGCAGACAGAGAATGCAGGTACATTTCAGCGAAGGACTCACTTAGTAACAAAATGAACGATCCAGCCTCGGATTAAAATGAATGTTCTTGTTATAGCCATGGAGGCCAGAATGACCACTGCTGAGAGCCTGACACAATCACTGCTGATGGGGAATGCAGGTAAAGATCATGTCATACAGTACACAGACACTGGACACAATGTGAACAGTAACATTTTGACTTTTTATTGTGTTACTATATTACATTTTGTCTTCTTAGATCTAGCATCAGATCTCGCAATTGCTCAACAGAACATTAGCGAACTGGACCAAAGGCTGAAAGACAGCGAACGCCATGTGGAACAGCTGAAGGAACGTCAGGAAGGTAAAGGTCAAGTATGAAAGACAAACACCAGGGTCGGAGCTGGGCGCATGTTAACAATTCAGATTTCATGATTTCAGGACAAACGGCAGCAGTGAGAGAACTTCAAAACACCAACAATGGTAATTCTCCTTTGCTTCTCTGGTCGTACGTATATAATAAGTAATCCATAGCTGATTGATTGCGTGGTGTTCTTTAAATTTGTCACAGTGAGCAAAGTGGCCTTTTCTGCCTCCCTGCGGACATCTGGTGACGGTAACACCTGCCACAGAAACAGTGCTCAGCTCATCTTTGAAAACGTCATCACCAACCTCGGAAACCACTACAACTCACACACAGGTACTGTGATTGGTTTGTTTACACGGCAAAACAGCCTTTTGGCCATACTTTGACGTCACTATTATTAGTTTTGCATCCTTTTTTGTCTTTTTGCCGTAGGTTACTTCACTGCACCAGTAAGAGGAGTCTATTTCTTCAGATATACTAGCCACATAGCACACAGTTATGACAGCATGAGGACAAACCTTGTCATGAATGGACATACCATGGTTGTCGCCGGTGACCGTTCCACCTCATCCTCCTCTGACGCTGAGGACAATGTATCCAATGGTGCAGTGCTGAATCTGGAAGTGGGAGATGTTGTTTCCTGTTTCTTAGATGGATGTGTTTGGGATGATCACTATCACAGAACCACGTTTACTGGCTTTCTGCTTTTTCCTTTGTAGAGTGGAAGAAAGTAATGACAATAGACCTTTATCTGATGTAAATTCTGAATCTACACAAAAAAAATTCATGATTCAGATGCAGCCCCTCGCTGTACTGAAACTCAGGCCGACTCTTCCTCACCTTAAACATTACTCCATCTCCTAATGTCTTATCTCTGAAGTTGTTATAATAGAGAGATTAGAGAGATTGAGATTATATGAGCCTTTGTGCTCGTGCGCAGATAGAATATGCAAATTCTTCTGTTCAGAATTGTTTGATCGCACTGATTCTTCCTTTGATTGTGAGAATGAGGTCACCTTTTCAAACGTCGCCTTTTAACACTGAATAAAGTGAAGGCATTACATTATGAAAAAAATGAACAAATTCCTCAGATAAACGTGGGGAAAAAATGACACGTTGTGAATATGATCATTGTTTCCCTTCCTTTGGTGTTTCACATCATAAACCTCCCGGAATGCAGCTGCATCAGCGTTGAGCTTTGACTAAATCCATTCAGAGTCTTTGTTGTGCAGTCATTCAGATCGCACACACACACACACACACACACACACACACCCCAGTTATCGTTCATCTACTCTGGCCTTGATAACCATGATCAACACACAGCATTGTGGCTTAAAACTAGAGCTGTGAAAGCTACACCTCCTTTCACTGTCACCGTCTGTGGTCTCTCTCTCTCTCTCTCTCTGTTCTTTGTTATTCCCCTCTTTTCACAGAGAGGCCAACAGTCGTCAGTGATACAAGCTTTCAGATGCCGTCACTGTCAAACCCTGAATGGAAATCACAACATTTATTGCCTTTGTAGCAGCCTAGCTGGCACAATTCCACAGGGAGCATAATTCCATATCTGCTATTGTGATGTTCATCACTTCAAATTAAGTTATCACATTCATTCTAAAAGGAAAAATGGAGGCCATTATGAGGTGAGTGCGCACAGAGTAATAATTCAGCTGTGTTTATGGAAAGAGCCTGGAGTGCATTGGGGACGTGGCGTCTTCTTTGAATCTGATGATGAGTGTAGATCATACCTGCAGCGATACTACAGCTATGGAGAGCTGTTAGTCTGATCAAACAGCTGCCAATATGAAAAGGACTGCCATATCCTCTCAACACCCCAGGCTGTGTGAAATGAATACAGCTTATCTGACTCCCCTACTTCCCCACCACCCGCTCCCTTTCTCATGCACCACTCTGCTCGGAAACATTTTTTCATAATTGCGTTTAATTCTATGTTAGGTGTCCCACAGTACCACTATTAAGGGTGAAACTAAGCTGAAGCAACATTTCAACCTTTGTCATCAAGGCTTTGCTCATTTAGAAGTAGGATCATCGATCCGCCTCAAAGTACACAACAAAACCCCCAAGATATTAAACTATATCCCTGCTATTGTCAATATTCCAATTAGTCCCATGATCACAGTGCACTTTAATTGACTGTGTGTGTGTGATGTTATGAAATCCCTACAATTTAGCACTCAATGAATCAGATGGCTCAGGATAATGGATTTTAGTTAAACCTGCTAAATGAGGAAGGGAATTCCCAATTTGAGGAATTCACTTATTGTTTCATTATGTTGTCTTTCATCTATTTGTATTCTGTCTCGCTCTCCCAATCTTCGGGTGTGAATTCTCAATAAAGCAGCAATTGTGCCAGCAAGGTTGCGTGCCTCCTAGGTCTCGGTGAAAGCTTTTGAATAAGCATCTGTTGAACTATGGCATGTTATGGTTTGGGCTGGGTTCACCAGAAAGAGAGCCCCAAAGAACCTCTGACGGAATGAGTTTGTATCTCCCAGAAAGCAGCAGCAGCAGCAGGATTTGACTGGTTGGACAAAAAAGAACAGCGAGTACACTAATAACGAGACTTGTTGCTCAAAGTGGACCTTCAAGCACTCATGCCTCCACTTGCATGCATGCGTTCATGTGCACGCACCCGCAAAAACACGTCATGGGAATGACAGTAGTTCTTTTTAACCTACAGTGAACCCTTACCCAAGTTTGGCTTTAAACGCCAACCTTCTAAACCTTAAACCTCCAATAATAAACCCACCGCTCCAATCTGAAACCCATTCCTAACTGTAACCATAATGCTATAAGTTTACAACTTTTACAAGTCGGCCTTTTTATCATAACCTTAACGTTTGTAATTCTAACATTATCTGTAGGAACATGCTGGAAAAAACACTTTCATGATTACGGGAGGAATTGGAAGTGTGCCACTAGAGCAATTTACAGTATAATGCATTTGGATGCATGTGGGAGCTATTTGTGTTTTTCCCTCCACTACAAAAACACACTGGGTGCAAGCTAAACCTCCAGCATGAGCTGACAGTGAGCATGCATTCCTTTCTGCCTGATTAAAAAGAGAGGACTCGTCTGTTTTTATGAACTTATTCCAACAGGTAGAAACGAGGCTCACGAGAGCGTTCGGGGAAATTCAGCTGCAGTAGGCAATATTATGTTTTTAAAGATTAAAAGATTCATTTTCAGAGTTTAAAATTCAGCTCAGTGTGAAATACTAGAATGTTCTTACGATGTGTGATGGCATACGTGATACGAATAGACAATCCTGCAGACAGGTCTGTGATCAAAAAATATGATGGAGTATTAGGGCCATTGCCGAGAAAAAATGTTATAATATTAAAAAAGTCATAAATTAACAAGAATGAAGTGATAAATGTATGAGAGTAAAAGTCATAATATCAAGAGAAAACATTGGTAAATTAATGAGAAACTTGTAAATTTATGACTTAATTTACAAGAATAAAGTTGTAATATTACAAGAATAACGTTTACACAAAAAACCCATTAATATATGATATTATAACTTATATTTTCGTACATTTAGAAAGAAATGCAAGTATGTTTTAAATGTAAATTTGGGACTTTACCCTTGTAATAGGAATTATTGACCTTTTTCTAATAAATTTACAGATTTATTTTCGCCATATTATGACTATTGTTCTTGTACATTTATGACTTTAGTCTCTTAAATTCAAAACTTTTTGAAGTTGTTGCTATTTTTCCAAGTGTGGCCCTAATGTACCATCTTAAAAAAAACTTGTTTGTCGTGATGCACAATCAACAAAAACAGAGAAACATCATTATCATGATGAATTACAGGTATTACAAGTATTATTGAACTCATTATACTTACAGCATATGCATATATTGGTCAGTCACGCGTTCCACTCCTTCGCAACCACTGGGCCTTATTACAAAGCAAAGAAAGTGATTTCTGCACAGCCATTTCAGCTTACAATAAAATGTATTGAAAAAAAAATGAGAAAAAATGTGAAAAAATGTTTTTGGCTCGTTGCTTATGTTTGAAAACAGATCTGGGTGGCCACAACAATGTCAAAAACCTGAATACAGTGTGCTAACCGTCTAAGCTAGTCTTTTAAGTTTTTTAACTTGGTAAGATTTCTGCTATGTTATCTTCCCTCCACTTTTCAAATCACCTTGTGGTGTGTGCGATAACTTTGTAAAGGAAATAGATCTGTGCATGATGGTCGAGCTGCATCACGATAGCGATGCTTCCTCCTCAAATTAAATTTTGCCTTACCTCTCAGCAGTGGAGATGAAGTAACGTGACTTTTTCTTTTAGCACGACAACCTCTTAAAGCGGTCCTGGGCTTCCTTTCCTCTTATAAGAGCATTTTACCTGCAGGGCTGTGTTTTCTGTGTTTTTGTTGTACTCTGCCTCATTGACTTTAATAAGGGCTTCCTGAATAGGTTTGCTGCAGACTTGTTCCCACAGGAGTTTCTGACTCCAAATGATTTCCAAGATGCATGATGAGTATGCAGATGTGGTCTGAGGCAAGTTGATTTATTGTTATTTTTCCTCTGATAATCCAGCATCAAACCAAAGCAAATGTTGGAAATGTGGATGAGGGTGGCCCTTACAAATCTCATCAGGGCTATTTCTCATCAGGTTTGTTTGAACATCAAAAATGAGATTTACTTGAAAAAACTAATGCAACATCCACAAAACGTGGATTCCCCCAAAACCCCCCCTTCACGGACCTGAGACCAGTTACCAGGCCTACTCTACGACAGTCAGCCTAGAGGAATCTTCATACCTGACGTCTCAGCCAGTGTGAGGCATTCCTCACAAACTCCTTGGCTCTCGCAGCCAAACACCAATGGAATGCATACTGTCTATTCTAAGTGGATTTGAGTAATAAATATTCCGTTGGTGAGCAATGGGCACGGTTGTATAATGATGAAGAGTTGAGGCTTGTCTTGGTAGAAACAATGTCACCCGAGTAATGAGCTGGCCTCAAATGTTTGTTATTACAAAAGGGATTTTTCTTTTTCAAGGTCCAATCGTCATACAGTCGTACACCGTGCTGTGGCATGTTGCTGTTAAACAAGAGAGATGGAAGATGGGAAGGGACCTACTCTCTGTGGATGCATCAGTTCCGTCACAGATTGGTTGTTCTATTGATTCCATCTGATCACATCTGGAAACTGGAATGAGCAACAAAGACACAGGATTATTGGTTCAGATATTCTCTTCATGTTGAGTTTGGAGCTGATGTCAAACTCAACAGAATAGCATCTCGAACATATGTGATAACATCCAAAAAAGAATATTAAGTCAATATCAAGAATACCAAACTGTAAAAATAATTGTACCTGGAAGGCCTTTATCTTTCCAATACGTGTGAATATGGATAACATAAAATTAAACCCTATAAAACGTCTGTTTGTACTCCTCAATCAGCCAACATCATGCTGAAGTGCTTTATTGGCACATTAAAATGATCTGATGACATCTTTATATGTGCATAAGAGACAAACAAATCAATTTCACATTTACCCGGTGAGAAAAATTGCACCAAAGGCTCTGAAAAGGCTTTAATCTGTTCAATACAGTAACTTTGGTCATTGACCCAACTTGTTGAAAACACACCTCTATATTTCTCATCTTGAAATTGCCACAATGCATTCTTGCTTCAAATCGCTTTAAAATTAAAGTGTTCCATCGCGCAAGAACAGGCAGGAATCACCAGTTATAACCTGCACTTGACAACAGCTATGCTTTAAACAAACACGCTAATGGTGCCATTCGCGAGTGGGGGAGGGGTAAACAATGAGAAATAAACAAAAATGTTTCATTTGGAGATTTAATTAGTAGTCGTGAATGTGATCAAACGCAGCCCAAACCTCCCCAGCAGTGATCGGGAGCTTTTATCCCTCCCATCAAACACAACACAAGTCATCTCACCTCCACACACACCTGAGGCGACTTAAGCACATCGTTGAATGTTGGCACGGTCTTGCACCAAACGCCTGCTGACTGTTGCCACTTCATCAGTTGATTACAGTATGAAACTACACATCATGTCTCTTTGCTTAATCAGACAGGAATAAATCAAGAACAGCAGTTCTGTTTTCCTGAGCCAAGAAGTCATTTTGCCAACTGCTGTTGACTGTTTCCTGTGGAGATTTGGTGTTAAATCATTGTGTTCTCGGCTGTTATTGTAACTTGACCTGGCCCATTTATTGCGCCTCTCGTATGCATCAAATGAGGCTTCTTTGTACGAATATAGCTATGCAGGCTGGCACAGAATGCTGGAGGAATGTGCCGGTCTTCTTTTTATTGAATGCATAAATTCAGGAAGTTCAAACATTGGCTGACAGCGCTCAGCGCACAGGAGGATTGTGTGAGTGCCTGAATTCAGTCCGTCCCACTCGTCCATGCTGCGATGATACCTCTGTCAGTGCGACCCTCTCATGTAGAATTACTGTCATAGTTGGTGGGATGGCTCTCTTCAGGTGATAAAAGAGGTGTTGATACAGAAGCATCTGGCAGACTGCTGAGGTTCAGACAGACTCTGCTCTCACCCAAATCTATCAAACCTCACACAAGAGCTCTGTGCTCAGGACTGAAGCCTTGTTAGTTGGTATTGTGATTTTCAATGACCTCTGCAGACCAAAACGACACGCAGTAAATTAACCCAATACCTCATCCCTACTATTCTCAAATAACAGGGTTCTTCCTGAATACATTGCCCAAAGCTTGCTCGCGAAAGAATCTGTTTGATCACCAGGATTTCGGGAGGTATTTTGCACAATTTAACATAAATCACAAAAGACGTCAAGATTAAATCGCAAAGATGCTGGGTGCCAATCACCTATAAAAAAAGCTAAACAGACTGGAGTTATACAGATGCTGACAGATCTGGTAATTGATATTTGACTGATGTTGTTTTATGAACCCGATTGAATCATATTAATGTGATGTATATCAAACAGGGTGGCAGGCGTTCCCATTAAAACCTCTTCAAAGATTTTCTACGTTCTGGTATACAGGGTAGAAAATGAGAGGTGACCATTCACACACTAACCCCAGGACACACCTCTGTATCCTCTCTGATACACACACACACAAACAATTCCTCTGCTTCTCCTGCTCTCAAACGTGGCCAAAACCCCGCAGGGATTGAAGCCATTTTTCATGTAATTACAGAAAACCTGCCTGACTGGCTTTGAGGCAGCTTGTGAAAGGAGGGACTGAGCCTCTCTTACACGGCACTGTACATCGAAGCGGTTAGTATATGCAAAAGGTAATTTAACTCCTTTCTTTTTCACTCATTACTATTACTGTGTTTGCAGATCCAAGCCCATCAGGTGTGTCACAATTAACTAGTTGGATGAAAACCACAAATGTGAAGTCCAACAACCTGTCTCCATCATGTCTTGCGACTCCTTAACGAAGCAAAATGATGCTCTAACATGAGTTCAGGCGTTGAGTGAAGCTGTTATCGCAGGATTTGCCAGTTTATACAGTTTGACTTTACATCCTTGCTGATATCAATCATTTTTGGTTTCAGATCTCACCTCCTCTGGTCCCCATCGTGATAGTGCACGTGTTTTCAGATTGCTGCTCACGAATGTGTTCACGATACTGGAATTTTTCCATTATCAAAACACACAAATATATCATCATATGACCTGACGCTGACAACTACAGTCTGCTCAGAGGGGGACATTAGTAGAAAGGAATTTCCCTTAGGACAGATCAGTTCGTCTTGCACTGACACTGTCTTTGAGGTGTACAGTGAGTCTGCAGCAGCAGCTCTGAGGTAATGTTTGTCTCTGTCTTTCTTCAAGATAAGCCTGTCACTGGAGCATCGAGGAACCTGTCTCATTCTGACTCTGTTTTCCTTTTATATCCAAATCAATCAAAATTGGAGGAACACTGCATAACAGTGACAAGTCAGAATCTTGCAAAATCTTCAACATTCATCAGTACTACAGCAGAGACTGTGTCATACTGGTCCCTGACTGTAGAGGGCGACTGTTCCTTTGCATTCTCCATGACCACTGTGGGACCTATTCAATATTTATCATCTTAGTTTTTTCTTGTTTCTTCCAGATAGGATCATATATCCATTCAGATCTTATCACATAGGTTGTTCCTGTATTTACTGATTTCCTGTTAGGACAAGTCTATCTAATATAATATTCCTGCATACGTGTATGCAGGAATTTTTATTATTTTGCTTCTCTCAGGTGCAGGCTTATTTGAAGGAACCGCTGATCATTGTTCTGGATTTGATTGACCACGCACATATCCACGACTTCATAGCAGTAACATGTAACTTCCCTATATGCTACAGCAGTGTTATTTGATGTCTCAACATGTCTCCCATGTCTGCCACCTGCAGAAGTCTGTAACAGGTTGCTGTCTCCAGCCATCACCTGTCCCGTGTCATGCTGCAAAACAGTTGGACAACATGGATTTTTGTCTAAACACAGATGTGATGTACACTATTGAAAAAGTGATTGTCACACACACACACACACATAATAATAATAATACGAAGAAGAAGAAGATGAGGAAGAAGAACAAGAACAAGAACAAGAACAAGAACAAGAAATGTCATTGCCTGCTACTTATAATGTTCATCAGAGGTCCAGAGCCCCATGCGTGTCTGTGTGTCAAAAGGACTTGACGCATATGAGATACGAGGAGATAGTAAGATGAAGATGAACTTGATTAACAACAGGAAGCAGCCCTTGTTATGTCATAAGAGTCTGCCAGACATTTTGTATCTCACTCTAATTTCATAAAAGCCTTTTTACAGTCGTTTTCACATGCTAAATAGTTCCTCCCCGGTCACAGGACTGAAAAGCCAAAAGTCTTTGCTGCTTGAGTAAGCGAATCTTCATAATTCAAATCATAGACTCTGGTTGTAGCAAAGGCAACATCCACTTAATTTCTGTCACGGCAGCACTCACTTTGTTTTTGAGGCCTACTTGTCCGGTCACCAGACACCTATCCCTTTAAAGGGCGATGATATGTGATGGACAATGCTCCTACACCTTTTGTTCTCTCCTCACGAATCACAGGTGACAGGAGATGGTGTATTATTCTCTTTTGTGGAAGCTGCAGGAGATAGATATATCCTTCCACTTTAGCTCTTTTTTGCACTTTTATCTTAACATGTCCTACTAATATTGCCGTCAGTGTGGGGCCGTGTCATTTCCTTGGCAGCAGAGGAGGACCAATTCTAAAGACTTCCTGCCAGAAATCCTTCAGGGTGTTTGTCACTGTCTGGCATCGAATCAGGAGTCACTGCCCATTAGGCTTTTATTGTGGATTTAACTAGGGCAGGAGGAGACACTAACTAATGAATGGCCAGTCAAAAAAAAAAACCATTTGTAGCTCCTGCATTGAGTTTTGTACTGAAAACAGTGGTGGTTTACATTAGAATAACCATAAATCAACACACTGTAGGTAAAAGATCTGTAAAATCATTAAGGCTGGGTGAAAGTCGGTTTTTGTCCCCTCATTGCTCCCTTTCGCCTTTCCCTTTTGTCCTTTTCTTTATCTCATTACCATCACTGAAGCCGACCCCGGTAGCCAAGCATCCAGCTGTGTTGCTCTGCCACACAGACAAACCTTTGACCCTGCAATGAACTGTAGAATCATCTTGCACTGTCACAGAATGACCTCCACGACTCTGGGGTCACTTGGTGCACATTGCCTACATACTTCAATCAAGTTTTCAGAGTGAATCAGGAAGTTACCACCAACCTATCACCAAGAGAAGCACCAGAATGAAATATGTTTGAAGGAGTGCACTTTTGTGAGGGAAATGACCTCATATAGACCCAGTCAGTCAGACATCACGGCTGAGGCCTTTACCTTGTTTACAGCCAACACTGGCTATTATTTACAGGGAGACATAAAACTTCATTCAAGTCCTTATACAGTTCATGACATCAGTGGTGTACACAATTAACCACGTGCATAGTAGATAGACATAGACATAGAACAACATAGACAGTCTGTGAATCTCTACGCAGAAATCCACTTACTTTAGCTTACTTTTGGATAAACAGATAGCATGATTGAAAATGTCTGTGGGAGCGACATCAAAACACATTTTCACCAGCATTGTGAGATACATATCAAAAGAAGCACTTTCAGGTATCTCTTTACGTCCTTTGGGTTGAAGGTGAGGGTGTTTCCATATCTTGGCAAAGCATGAGTGGGGAGCAGGAGAAGATTAATGATATAATAGCTCTGACCACACGGTTTAGTTATTTAAACTGGCAGCATCAGCTCAAATTGTTTCACGGCTTTCTGCAATGATACATTTAGGAGCGTGTCCGGACAGGTTGCAAGATGCTAGAGGAGAGAATTCATTGCAACTCCGTCTGAACCTTTCCAGCCAGGAGACAGGAGTTTGGAAGCTATGACACCATCAGAAGTACACGCAGCATGTTTACTTCACCGTGACTCCTTTCGTGCTCCTTTCACACTTCCTCTTGTTGACAATCAAAGAAATCGAGACGTCAGTGGCACTGATAGATAGATGGAGATGATGCTTGCACATGTGTTACTCAATGAGTACAGGGTTTCAGGTGAGACTTTGCAGTTTATTATAAAACTGTTGTCCTATCAAGCCAAGAGATCAACAATCAAATCGACTAAGGCCGATGCCAGGCTCAGAATCCAGCTGGCTGACTGTCAATCCGCACAGTCATGTAGAGATGCATTTCCCTAGCATCTCTGATGGGGTTATAGTTGGTGTTTTGGTGTTTTTGTTCAAAACATCCCGTGTCAGGACGTCCGAGACGTCGGAGGATTACTGTAAGCTTAGCTCCGGTGACGTCTCTTGGAGGGGGGCAGGTATGAGGGCCCTCCATAACCCTGTTCCAAACCACTCCAAAAAACAGTGAAAAGTATCATATGGGGTTCTCAGATCGTTTGAAGATACACCAGCACAATCATCAAAGACAGCTTGTAACTTTTGAGCACAAAGTTCTTATGCACCATAACTCATGATGGCACACTTCAAGAGCTTTCATTGCCGGTGTGTTCATTCAAATCCTCGTGACTGGACTGGAAAGAGCTGATCCAGCCTGCACTCTCAATGCAACGCAAAACAATAAGGAGAGGCTATCCGACCACCGTGTTTACCTGTAAAATCAGATAGGCCATGGGAAGTCCGATAGAGCCTGTGAGGGCCGCTTTAAGACAAACACTCGTGGATCTCTCTTGTGGGGAGTGGATATTGTGGACTATCTCTGGCTTCCATCGCGCTCCGTCTCAAACGGTGCGCTGTTAAGAGAGTGCATGAATGAGCTCAGTGCCCTAACAGTATCTCTGGAATCACATAAAGACAACCTTGTGCTCTGCAATTTACTGTGGAGCGCTCAGGTGCTTGTGCATGTCTGAACCAGAGGAAAAACAAAAGTATGACTGACATAATCATGTGTCAGAAGATTTATGGTCAGAGAGAGCGAAGGGGAGAGAAAAAGTGGAGAGCACATTTTCTCACTCCTCCTCCTCCTCTTTAAATTATTGTCTTTAGCGGTGTCCACTTGTTTGAGTGAAACTGCTGAAACAAAACAGTTCTGACGTTCGTTCAACGAGCCAGACACTAAAAATGTATAATTTAACAACTGTTTCTCTTTGTAAGTATGAGTCATTTCCTTCATTCATTGATTACATATTTTTTGTAATCCCAAGCTTTCATTGAAACAGTGAGTTTCTTTCATTATTGCAAAGAGCATGCAGTTTTCATTCAGAGTTGATTCAGAGGGGAAGAGAAAGGCTATGTTTTTCATTTGAACTATAAATCTGATCATTGGCAGAACGGATAAAACCAAAAGCAAGATGGGTCTTGCTCGCTAACTGGTGTTTGAAGGAGCGAACACCATGATCGCAGGACTGCCCTCATGTCCGTCATGGGAGTAGATAGAGAAGCAACGGCTGGTCTCCAGCAAAAACACAGCCACTGAGCCAGATCTGCACCTACCACCAATTTCCAGCCACTGCATGTGATCTCTCTCTCTCTCTCTCTCTCTCTCTCTCTCTCTGTCTCTCTCTCTGTTTCTGTATGTGTGTGTTTTTATAAACTTAACTCCAAAGGACGGAGCAACCCCACTTCAGAGCAACATGGATATTACACCCCTGAACATCTTGGCATGGCCCTGCTCCTGTTTATGGGGAAACAAAGGTAAGAGTATAATTAGCATCACAGTGATCCTGCAGGCTGTCTGACATAGTCTACCATATCAAAGAAGGTGCTACTTTATGTTCGTGACTCAACGGGGATGAAGCCACTGTGCGGCCTCTGTGCTGTGGTGTTTTGCACCTGACTGCAAAACACTGCAGGTGGATTATCTGAAACAGTAGCTCTACACAGTGGTGTTTATCTAAAAAAAAAAAGGATATTATACTGAAAATGATAGCATCAGAACTATTAATCAGCTCCTGAGGCCATGTGTAACCGTAGAAAACTTCTTTCAAAGTATCTCGAGGACGTTTAAGTCTGTCGAATGGGAGGCTATTAAATGAAATGAGATGTACGAGTACAACTCTTATGGAAGCACAAGAGATAATGTGTGTCCCAAGTCTAGCTTTGGTTCTTTTTGAGCTTCCTCCTATTCTATTCCAAGCTTAAGTCTTTTGTATCAATATTATGAAAGCTGAAAGCTTTTGTCAGACAAAGACAAGCCTCTGTTATTATCCACATCACACCCCTTTTCTCTTTATTCTGGCAGATCATCTCTGCCAATGACACACGATCTGGCTAATCTACTGTAACTTAGAACTGAATTCACATGTGTCTTCAACAAGGAAAAAAAAAAGGCGCTTTTACTCGGAAAATGCCCCAATGTTACCAAGTACAGCACAGGTGAAAACTTTATGAGGTGCATCTGTCAATTCCAGATGGTTATTGGGAGTGGGTTTTCCATCAACACCTTCCAGGCCGATGAGAGCGGAATCCAGAACGACTGTGGACTTTAGCATCGTTAACATTTCCCTGACATGTCGCCCTGCCTCTCTTAGAGACTGCCCAGCATTTTCTCGGCTGCGCTGGAGTTGTTGTAGCAACAAGTGGCCCAGGAGTGAATGAAGCAGATGTGCGAGTCATCTATCACCTGACAGCTCCCACTCCTCCCGACTGAGCAAGTCATCACCGTGACAGTCTGCCCAACCAGCCTCATCAATTACACTGGTACCCTAGCATTAGAGTACAAACACTTTTCTCCTCCGACACATTCAACGGCTTCCCAGTCTACAAGATGGGCTCTCAATTAAGCCTGAATAACTTTCCCCTCTCAGAGAACGTCTCTCTCTCTGCAGCTGAGTATTGCACATGTTGTACTTGTAGGATAAACGCTTCGAGAGCTGATTTATGTCCTTGATAACCGTATGATTTCAGCACTTCAATCTGCACTTTGTGACAAAGAAAATCTACAAGTAGCCGTGATTTATTTTGTTCCTTTGGAACGCAATGAATCTATGGTCAATTGACTATTGTGTAATGAGTAATTAAGGTGATTTGTGTTGACAAAGTCCAACAAGTCCAGTGCAACAAGGGTTTGTCTGGTAGCCTGACATTGAAATAGGGCTGTCAAATTAATTTGATTAATCGCGATTAATTGTGAAGAAAGTGTTCAATGAGATTGAATTTTTAAAAAATCAGGATTAGTCATAATGTATTGATGGGCTGTCAAATTAACAGCCCATCATATATTTATTGGAGGACTGTCAAAGTAAATCGTGATTAATTGTGTTGAAATTAGTGAGTGAGATTAATGTTTAATAATTAGGATTAATCATAAATTCATTGTAAAGCATATTAACTCACTTGCTTGAGATTCACTTGATAACCAATTAAATATTGAATTGTAGTTATCGATCATATTGATCAATTCAGCCACAATTAATGAATGAATCATGCTGAATTGCAATTCATTTTTAAAAATCATTATTTGTAGTAAGAGCACAGAGCATGATTTCAGCGTCAAGACCACTGCTGTGTTTTGAGTAAACTAATAAATTTTAAACAGCTTAATTCAAAATCAAGCTCTTCATCACCTTTGATCCAAATTAACACAAAAGCAGATTTCGTCCTCTCATGCTGCATGCATATTGGCTTAAAAAATCTTTCATTTGGTAACATTTGAACATTTTAATACAAATATTGCAATTAAAAATGCTATTGTTTGTCAGCCTGAATTTACAATGCATTGAAAGTGTTATTATTTTTCTGCATGCGTGAGACATGGCATTTAGGTTTTCATTTTAGTGTCAGCATTGCGGTGGCAGGAATCAAACTCTCAGAGTCGTGTCTTGTTAGCGTTATTCCGTTTCTGTATTCCATCAGTAGTAGTCATGAAATGCAGTAAACACACAAGTTTGAACACAGATCACGTACAATATACAACTATGGCAGTGACAGCAGAGGCCAAATGACAAATCAGCAACGTAGATGAGGGACATGACCTGACATTGAATATGCAAAAGATATAAATAAGACATTCATATAAAAATAGGCTTTTACAAAATATACTCTATTAACCAATATTTACCAAAAGTAGAAAGTGTGCCTGTGTTTTTGATCAGTGAATAAGTCCTTTTAAGCTAAATCAGCTTGAAGTGAGCAATGTCCTTGAAGACGGTCAGTAGAGCGTGCAGCCTTCAACCTCAGCAAGTGGATTTCTCTAGACTAGCAGCAAACACAGGGAAGACAAACTCATGAGAAGGTCAGAAGGTCAACGTGAGTAGCCTATACTCCGGTTTCATATTCTACAATACAACATTATTCCTGTTTGATTTTGTTCCAGTGTATTTACTGTCGACGATTTTTGATTTTTTTTTAATAAACTAAACCCTCCCGACATCTAGTTATTTTTATCCACAATGGACAAATCAGTAGTTTTTATAGAATAAATTAATATTAATTACTTTTCATTTTCTAAATACAGCATGTTAAATAGTGGCAGTGTCGTTTCGTCTACGCGTACAGAGTGAGCTCCGATCAGCACATCCAGCGTAGTTCAGTTGCACCGGCAATGTCCAGACTGTCCAAACGTGGTTACATTTCCATAGCTTAAAAAACTTGACTTTTTGCCCGAGTGACTCACGCCGCCGTCACCCCGTTCCACACGACATGCAGACGTTTTTCCTCGTTACAACGCTTTGTCGCACTGGTCCAACAATGCGCCACGGCAAACACAAAAATCCATGAAGGGGGGAAAGAGTTTTGTGTGCAAAAAACATCATGACGCCCCATCTTCAGTGTACTGTATGTACAGTAGTTCCTCATAATGACTGCAAAACAGTCTACTCGGTCCATGGGAACACGTACAGATAATCGCCGAGTTGTCCACAGACATGGACAAACACACACGCACACACACACACAAACTCTCTGAACACACACCGTCCAATAAATACTCTCATTTGCACGTGTACACCTCTGTCCTTTCACTGCACGTGTTGCATTTGACATAGCAGCACCATAGGAACTTGCAGTTGCACTGCCAAACGCGGGAGTACTGGTGTGTGTTGTATCCCCGGCCGCAGCACATCAAGTCACAGCCACTGATGTGCTGCATCATAGTCTTGTTGCACACCCTGCCCTGCGTCCCCAAGCTCCCGGTCACATGGTCCGCCTCGCAGTAGTTAGGAGACTTCTCTATGTACACCAGGTCCGTGTCCATGGGCTTCCGGTACGAGTAAGGCTTTTTGATCTTGAGGAATTTAGGACGCTTGTTGCGACTGGCTTTGACTGCTTCCACGTGCACCGCATGGGCATATTTCTCCTTGAGAATGTAGCCCAGCTCGCGGAACTTGGGAAGTGTAGTCCAGCAGGTTTTGGTGGTGCAAGAGCCGGAGACACCATGACACTTGCATTCCAGTCGCATGTTCTTCTCCAGGATCTAGACAAACAAAAACAACTCAATAACTCCGTAACAACAACAATACATTGATGGCTGTCGAACGATTAAAATTTCTAATCGAGATTAATTGCAAGATTCTGTCGTTAATTGAGATGAATCATATCATCATTTATAAGCTCAGATTTTACATAACGACAGATTTTTTTCATGAGCAATGTGTTTAAAACATCAGTGAACAAAATATACTATGAAGTTTGATTAATTTTGCAGCAATTGGAACAAAAAAACAAAACCTCATCTGCTGTTTACTACAACAGATGAACACAACTCAGTTAAAATGAAGGTGATTCAACATTATTGATCTACTCAAGACTCACGACAAGACTGAACACAGCAGATGTCTTTCAGCTGCAATCAGGTTCTGTGCACTTACAATTTATCCCAAACATTTATTGTGATTTTGAGAAATTCATATCGATGAATTGTGATTCAAATGAGACATGGGACCTATAGCGATTAAAATGTAAAATCAGTTATCGATTTAATCAGAATTAATCATAATTCAGACACTAGGAGGACCAGTGATAATAACACTTGTAATATAAATATGCTAAAGACGACTACATTGTAGCTACTTATGGGACAGTTTACCATCATTGCAATGTTGCTGTTATATCTGTTGAGGACATTTGATTATGATTACGATGATTAAAAGTGAGAAACGTGTACATGAATAACAACGTGGCCTGCTAATACACTGTGATTGGGTTTGGGTGTGATACCATATGCTGTACACAGAAGCCAAAATAATGTATCAGATGTCAGGCACTGTGTGTAGTCACCAAACACAGCACACAAATGTCAAGAGTGACTGTACAAGGTGCTGACTGACTGGGATTACGACTAAACCCTCAACTGATGACAATATGAAGTGCCAGCGACTACAACCAGACTCCTAACAAGAGGGTCGATTGTAGATTCTTTATGTTAAATGCCCCATAAAGTCCTTGACTATGTATTATTTTTGCATGTTCATAAGTTTAAAAAACAAATTCAGATGTGTGAACATGACCCAAAAAAAACAAACAACTTTCCTCTGAACAAAGCACTACACAAAACCGTGGGCTTCACCTCCCTAATCCATCAGTGCTTCTGTGACCAACACTTTTGACAGCTTTTGTCTAGTCGTCTTCGAGCAGGGAGATGCTCGGTGTCACTACGTTTGATTAGCATATATAAAGGAGGGGGAGGACTATCAAAACAGAGAGGCCATTTATTAGCAGAGACAAGGGACACAACAAAAACAGCAGATAGTTTCTATCTGCGTGTACAGTCTCTTCCCTGGGAGGCAATTTAGCTGTCCAGATAAGCCAATTAGAATTCAGGGCCCAGAGATGCAAGCAGAAAGTGATCTGCTCACTAGTACAATGTGTGAGAAGAGGCTGTGCGTGTGAGTGTGTGTGTATGTGTGAAAGAGAGCGAGAGAGAGGGCGATATGTTGACTTCAGCAGAGAGAGAGTTGCTTCTTTGCTATCCAGTAACTCCAACCTCACCCAAAATGTCTGGCGTTCTTATGTGGCATACGTATCTCATGGATGCATCTTGCACCTATACTGATGTGCTTGTAGCTCCATCGGCCCCCAAAGATATAGATTAGCGATGAAATCTGCAAACATTTATGTGGTGCATGTGCAAGCACATCACATCTGATGGGGGTTTAGCATTTTAGAGAAATTTTGGGAGGGACCGTGCTAAAGGTAACTGTATACTGTCCCAATGGTGCGAAGGATAGCAGATGGGGTTAATGCCTTTTTGTACAGCGTCAGTCTGTTGTCCATGCAGAGATCTGGGTTGTAATCAAATCCTGCCACTTAAACATCTCTTTTCAGCCTTTTATTCCTCGGCTTCTTTTAATCTTGGCACTACTGCCCACATCCTTGGCACGGTTCACCCGCGCCACGGCATCACACCAGGCATTAAACCACAACTCCCACAGTTAGTAAGGCCAGCTCTAGGCTTGTTAATCCCTGTGATTAACAAGCACTTTGTATCGTTTGTCCTCTCTTGTTTTCACCAATTCACACAAGCGTAATAAACGTTACTCATGATGTCATCAGTCACCTACCTTGCGTCCCACCTCGTTGTTGTGGAGGTTCATAAGTGTCCGTGCATTTTGTTTGACCTCCCGAGCGTCAATAAATACTTTGGAGAAGCCCAGACCGTAGCTGATGTCTGCCGAGCAGCCTCCCCACTTCCAGCCTTCATCTCTGCTGTAGAAGCCCTGCTTCTTCTTGTCACAGCTACAGTCGCTCAGGTTTCCCTGCGTACAGGCGGCTGTGATGGCGTGGGCAACACCGGCCGCAATGATGGCATAGGTGAATGCGGCCTCTTTACTGCCTGGGGAAGAGGGGGGAAAAGTTGGATAAAATATAATGCAACGGGTGGGGCCGACCAATCTATCGATCTGCCTATTTTATCAGATGATATCAATGACTGATATGCACACGGAAATTATTTCTTGCATTTAAGCCATCATAAATATGAGGACCAACTCCAGATCTTCCATCCAGTGCCTTGGTCAAGGGCAATGGCAGGAGTGATTAGCCTGATGCACATGTTTTTGTGGGTTGGGGAAACCCACACAAACAAGGGGAGAACATGCAAACCCCGGGACTCTAACCCACAACCTTCTTGTGGTGAGGCAACAGCGCTGCCCGTGTATATGATTTTTTTAAATTTGTGTTTTTTATTTATGGTTATATCTGAAATGAAGTTTTCTGTTCAGCGCACTGATGTTTGCATGATAAAGTCTGTTCAAATGTAAGATATCTTGCCTCCATTATATATCTTTGTCAAAATTGTTTGATAGCCACAACTGAGGGATCATTGCAAAATGTGCGTTTATGTGTATATTCTGCAATATATCACCCAATATATCAATATTGGAATTTTCCAACTCTAAAATATCGGTATTGGCCACAATACACAACCGATATTATCCAATATTGGTTGTATCCTAGTGACAGGTGTGTTTGTGTGTGAAATTACATGGCATGCACACATTGCGGAAAAATAAAACAAGAATAAGTAAGAGTTCTATATATCTATATGTGTATATGTATGAAGTCTAGTGTGTCGAGAACTTTCTCTACTCCAAAGGAAATGCAATAGTACGTAACAGAATTTCAAAAAAGAAAAGACATCAATTATTAACTGTATGTGTGCTTACATCATAGTTCTCCTGACACATCATTCAAGGGCTGCAATGTTCTGAAAGCTGACCTGGAAGCTGCCTGCCGCTGAACCGTAATGGCTGCTAGTGGCATAGTCAACAAAGCCGTATGAATGAGCGGGTTGTCGACCAAGGAGGATCTATTGATCTGCTCAGAACCTGTCACATTCTGTGTAAACTCATAAGGGCCTAACATTAGAATCTTCGTGCTGGCGTTATCTCTGACGCGTCCAGCTGACAAATCATTTACGTGCGCTGAATTATCGACACATAAGTAAAGGTTAATCTGGCAGCATTCAGATCCTGATACAAGGTTCCTGAGACATAAATAAGACAAGACAAGACACAACATGGAGTCAGGATGAATATATTATTGACGGCAAGAGTTAGATTAATCCTATCTGACTGATTCAGTACAATGAAGATTCACAATCATAGCTATCTTTTCAACAATGTGATCTTAAGCTTAGCTTTCATCTTCAGTAACCTGAGACATTCCCCTACAAAGAGGAAGTTGCTAATTAAAAATTCTTTATTTGTATGGCTAAATAAACTCATCTGGTCTCTGTTTGTCCAAAACAAACATTGCACCGTGCTCGGTGTTTCCTCCTGTCACCAGGTTCCCCGCGTAAAGTTGCCATGTTTTTGATAAACATCTTGGATGCGTGCCTCGCCATTGAAGAAACTCATATTGAGGCATCAATTATGTGGACGTTTTTATAGACTCATCGGGCTCTGAGCCAAAAAAGAAGGTGTGTCCGTCATAACTGACTGACTGCACCAGTGTTAATTTTTCCCCGAGAGTTGTCAGTGCATGGGTTCACCATCAGAGATGGTATGAATTCTTCATAAGCTTGTAATGAGTGTTGGAAGATGTTTCCAACACAGCCTGTGGCTGAATGAGGAGTGCCACATGTTATTCTTCTGCCACGTTTCCTTTTCATCTCTCCAGTTTATTAAATACACGTCAAGGTGCAAACAAACTTAAAGTCTGAGCTTTTTTATCGTCGTTCTGACGTACCTTGCGTTAACAAAAGCATTCAGTCAGTTCGCAACTCTTTCTTTGTTCACTTAGGGAACAATTGTGATCTACACAGCCCCGCTCATCCTATAGGCATCAACAATGGCATTCATTTACAGCCTTGAGGCTTCGACCACTAATCTGATCGGTGAAACCAATCTATTTGGTACGGCTGTCCAAGCTGTGGACTTCTTTCTTGGAACCGTAGGCCAACAGTCTTGCTTGATGGGCTCGAACCACTCATTCATAAAGGAAAAGACCACTGTTTTCATTTCAACAGCATGAAGAGATAATCCCTTTTTTCCATCTTCCAGCAGGCAGGACGGCCCCGAACAGCTGGTCCAAGCCACTGACCATTGTGGAAAAGGGCAATGGCTTTTCTGTTTCATTTAAGTAGCTGTAATTGGAGCGATCATCAACTGAAGCCTATTTTCCCAAAGAGGATCGTGGTGCTTTTTCAGTAATCAAACTTAAAAGGAGATACGATTTGATAAAACATCACATATCTACACGTTTTCCTGCTATTGGCACTGTAGACAGATCCTCTACGTTATCAGTCAGAATTTCAGACCAGAATCCACTTCCGTTCTTCCATTCCTTACAACAGATGCTTCCCTCTTAGATTTGACTATTATTTCTCTAAATTAGTACTTTGCGGTCTTGCTTTCCTCTTGGCTCTCCCTCAGTGTAACTTATACCCGTGGTAAGATCTATGTCCTTACAGTGAGAGCCACAGCACCCAATGCTAGACAGGATAAAGAGCAGTGAAATGTGCCTCCAGAGACTCTGCCTGGCTGAAAAGAAAGGCTGCCAACATTCACAGGAGCTTTGTTACTGCGCTGGCTTCGGATACCTTTTATAAATACTTCGAAAGGCCCTGCTCACTTGAAAGTCTGTGGCAAAACTAGGCCTTGTGTAAGTGACACTCGCTCCTTATGGAATGCTCTATACACCGAGGATGCACTCAGTCCATGGACGATGGACCATGGTCATGAGAGCGTTTACAGGTGGAATTTGTCTGGTCCAGTTTTGGTTGAAGAGCAAAAGCATGTGCCTCAAGGTCACTGCTTTACAAATACGGAAACTTTTTGAGAGAGAAAAAAAAAGCATACTTCAATATGTTCCCACTCTGGTTGTTAATTAACCACTTTTTTTAAGGGAATTCATCCAAGTGCACCCAGGGTCTAAAAGCATCAACATTCAGTGTTAATAAACATAAAGTGACAGGCAACATACCCACTTTCAACTCTTTTCCGAAGACTGTCCTCTCTCCAAGCGCAGAGCAGTTCCAGCGCCCGTTTTTGAACTGGAACTGACACTCGTTGATGCCCATTTGGGCTCCCTCTCCGATGACGATAATGGCATCGGGGCGACTCTGGCAGATAATCCGCTGTCTGGGGGCCAAACCGGGGATCTTGTTACAGATTATGCTCGCACCTAGGGCCACCACCGACGAGAAGCCACTGTAAACGGAAGATGGACATGGCTATTATTTCCTTCTTTAGAGGTTTTGGTTATGTGTGTATCAGAAAAATTTACTTGCAATTGCATCGTTTAGTGGTAGCGCTTGCTCGTCATTATCTAAATATTCCGATCTCCTCTGGAGAGATTACAGAATAGCACATATCTGCCTTTTAAATCTTTAAGATGATACAGGCTGTGTTAAATGAAATCTAAATAAAACGATTCAAACTGCGCTCCTTACCAAACCATGGAGGAGACGACAATAATGATAAACAGAACAGCTTGAGTGTAGATAAAATAAACTTACTTCCCCTAATTATCGTTTGCGAAATGTTGCTTAATAACTATATGATGAAGAGCAACAAGATCTACAACTGTGTAGTGTAGTTTTAAATGCTGGAGAATAATCTAGATAAGACCACAATACGATCTAATGTGGAATTAAATCAAGGCGGCTCACCCAATTTTTAAATAAACAATTCCTAGGCAAAGTAAAACTCTTAGAATCCAGCGCCGTGTTCTCCGACTCATTGCGGACCCACACTCAGTTTCATGCAACGATCTCTACAGCCGATAAATATTCTCCGATCGATCGATCGATCACAGCACAGGTAACTCCAAAGGAACTCCAAAATGACGACTGGCATGAAAAACGCACGGCCGGGAACTTTTACAAAGTGCCAGCTGGGATATGATCCAAAGTCCCTTGACGCGGCCCCCCTTTGCTGATGGGCCCTCTTGTCATTGCGAGGGTGTCACAGGTAACCCTTGGGGTGAGCTAGTACGATTATCTCTTTCTCACAGTTCCTCTGCTACCCGCAGGTCTTGGCTATATATCTGGCTCATCTATCTGGGGCGTGTTCACAGGAGACATGGGGCCCTGCTGAAGAATCCCGCCTGGGCTGAATCTCAACACATACACACACACACACACACAACCTCCTCTTACGTGAAGTCACCTTGACTGTATAGGATGGCTGTGTTTATTTGGTTTAATAATGGAGTCAGAGCTCAAGTGGAATGTGGTCATAAACAGTCACCAAAATTGTTGCACAAAATTCTGTCCGACAAAGTTTGTAAATTGTTTATAAAAATTGGCAAAATAGATCCGAACCTCTAGTCACATACTAGTATCGCATAGTTAGGGAAATGCATTGAATTCACCGATATTTCATTTCTTGTGTTAAAAAGTACAATTTATCCCCTTTTTTCTGTTCAATAAAGTGTCTGAGGCGCGCGACGTTCAGTGCGCCTCTGTCTGGGACCATAGGGACCCTCCTTTCTTTTAATATGGCGCCCTCTGCTGGAATACTTCAGGCATTGCAAAGAAATGCCGACCATACTACTGCTGTGTCCCTGTTCTGTTTCCGTACTGTGTATTGTGCGTTTGCGTCACCGCTTTGAGACGCAATTATTGGAAATTTATCGATATCAGCATGGACGCCCACTATCCGTACTTGATCAGGGATTGTCTTATTCATATTTTTACATTCCTGGACGATGAAGATTTAATGAGTGCTTCCTGTGTTTGTAAGGTAAGGAGCGCCTAGATTCCGGAAGTAGCTGCTAAAGTTAAGCGAATTATAATTGAAATGCTTATAAAAAGGTGTACGACACCTCTTTCTTACTATGTGTGTTTTGTGCAGGACTGGCACCAAGCTGCTGAGACCCCTTGGTTATGGAGGTAAGCTTTTTCCTGTGTTTATTTATTTGCAGCACTTCCAATGTCAGCTTGTGCATTTAACAGTAGTAGATCTAGTTAACATTTATTGAGACATGTGTCTTCTTAAATTTATATCTTTACAAAAAAGAGCTGAAATTAATGTAACAATTCTTATCCAACATTCCTGATACATTTAAGCTTGAGAACTCAACTTGCACATGACCATAACAGAAGTAATATCGTAAGTATATGTGTAAAATCATCAAGAGTGTTAACTACCGACAAGAGTTTTCTCTGATGATGAGGTGTCAGCTTCAAAAGGGGTCTGACTATCTTCTGTAATGTTTTCAAAGAGGTCAAACATTCCGTGGCCTAACAACAGGAGTTTCAGTTTGAAATAACAATAGTGTTTCATCTGGAGCTGTTTCAAAAATGATGATATCATTTGCCACACCTAAACAAATTGCAGTGGCAAAACAGTCTTACTAGATCCGAGCTCACCAACAAAGGACAAACACGTAAAGAGGTAGTTGTTAAACAACACAAACACAAAGTAGCATTGAATAAAGTTTATCCAACAAATTGAATCAAATATTGTAGAAACTAAAAAATTCTGATGCAACGAATCGTTCCCTTAACAATTTCAATCTAATCAAATCACCTTGAGGTTCAAAGATTTGCACCACAAATTCTAAGTGATCTAAATGAACCTGTGAATTCCCAACCTGTCATCCCCACAGGAGGATGTCTCTGAGGCACTGGACTTTCTGTAATCTTGCTGTTCTGGGCCGTGAGCATGTGCAGCAGGCATGGAAAAGATACTTCCTGAGACGGAGCCACTTAGAGATGAAGATGACGAGGGGCCGGTCTGGTGCTGATTACACATGCACAAGCCTGAGAGGCCACAAAGGTTTGACCTTTTTGCCCTCCTCTCACTCTCTGTCTCTCTGCAATCACAATTGTCATTCATCTAATTTTTCCATCTGAACCGTTTATGATCTCTCAGGCAGGGTGGTGGGCTTGGTGTATCTGCAGGGAAATTCAGTTCAGCTTCCTGATCTCAGCTGCCGCAGTTGCACAGTCTGCAGCGCCTCTGATGATGGTACAGTCCGTGCATGGAATGTCCAAAATGTAAATTAATCTTTCAATATGTATTTGTTGTTGTTGATTTTACATTGTCTGTATTAAGGAACATGTTTTGATTGAAGGTTAAAAAAATCCATTAATTTGTGATTAGTTTTGAGACCTTGAGTGTTTGAAACCTTTTACATGTAATATTTTTGAAAATTTATTACAAATGCATTATACTGTTATCTGACAATCGAAGATTGAGTATAAGAGTCCTAAGTATTAGGTAAAACTCATTTTATAAGAAAGCAAAAGCAATACTTAAAACCATACATGTCATTTAGACTTTCAAACAAATAATGGTTGATCATCTGACTAAATAATTGTAGCTTTGCTGATCTAACATTTAAGACATTTTGAGCTAATTATGAGCAAAAGGTGCAGGCAGCATGTTTTAATTAACTCCAACTACTGTGCATTTATATTGTTGATTTTTATGATGTGACCAGGGATCCTCGGGTGATTCGGGTCTCACAACATCAGACACCCTCTCCCTCAGCAAGCCAAGACCCAACATGCGTCACAGCAAAGCCACTTTGTGGTTTTCTCTGCGGCTTTGCTCGCAGATTGAATGGCCCTCTTCATAGCTGTTCCGTTAAAGCCCAATTGATTGAGGGCTTTGCAGAGTGAGCGTCCTGCAAAGCCTCTGCAGCCCACCTCAATGGGCTTATAGAGTGTTTTCCAACTTCTTCACCAGTTCTTGGTACTTCATGTGTTTCCGCTCCTTAGTTTCCTCCTTGCGCTCTTCCCCGGGCACTCACGCTTTCTGAGATCAACCTGCCAGTCAGAGACTGTGTATAGGAGGCCCGATGTTGTTTTTGGTTGTGGGCTGGGTTTCTCTCCAGCTTTGACAAAGCAGATTGACTTCCTTGGGGCGTGATGGTGTTTGCTGGTGCTGGTGGTTGTGGCTATGCTCTCAGCCTTGAGCACCTGGTCATGGTTCTAAAGAGCCTCTTCCAAAGCACAGAGGACAAGAAGGTGTCTCGCTCTTTACCCAGACGTGGAGGTTTGCTGGTCTTGGTAGGGCATCATAGACTGCTTGCACGAGGAACCGGATGCGATGGATGTCTGCCTGCATGATGTTTGACCAGGTAATCCTGCGCTGCAGTGTGCTCTCCCACCTTGTCCATGCTCTCTGCTGCCTGAGCCCCACCGCCCTGTTCACTAGCTCTTCCTCCACGCCTGTTTGGACCTCTTCCTGGATTAGATGGTATCTCTCCTTGCCCTGGGCCTTGCTGACCTGGGTCATTGCGAAGTATTCAAAGCCAGCTCTGCCAGTTGCCATGGTGCCCACCAGTGCCTTTTGTCTTAGGCGTGACTCTGTCACCTTCAGCGCTTTCTCCGCCGTCCATTTCCTCCCTGTTCTCACCTTGATTCCGGCAGACCTTACAGTCCCTGGAGTCCCTGTACTGCAGGGCTTGTCTTGTTCATGCCACCATAAACTCTTCAGTGAGGCCACTGAATGGCAGCTGCAAGGTGTCATCGGTCCCATACGGTGCTGCGCTGGTGCGACTGCGCGGAAGGCCCAGCCACTTCCGGAGGAAGCCACTGATCTTCCTTTTGAGGGACTCAACTGTTGTCATAGGCACTGATATTGCTGGGAACATGGTGGAGTTGTAGTGCAAGCTCAACCAGTTTACTCGGCATGGACCCGTAGGCATTGGCCAAGTCCAACCGCAAATGGGCTGTTCTCATAAAGAGATGCGTGACTACACCGGTGTGCTCCAAACAACAGGGGACATCAGGAATCCCACCCTTCTGCACCGAGGGGTCGATGTAGCTGTTCTTGAGGAGAAACTCAGTCAGTCTTTGAGAGACAATGCTGAAAAATAACTTACCTTCAACACTTCGCAGTGAGATTGACCGAAACTGGTTGATGTTCTTTGAGTTTTCCTCTTGAGGGATCCAGACTCACTCAGCGCACCTCCACTGGTCAGCAACTCTCCCCCTTTGCCATATCACCTTCAAGATCTTCCAGGGGTGTCGGAGGAGCTCTGGGTAGCACTTATAGACCAGGCAGGGTACACTGGGGCCCTGGAGCAGAGGCTGAGCGTGCCGCCTTGATAACCTCCTCATCCTCCTTCAAACTCGGGTCCCACTGATTGAACTCTGTTGTTTGTGGGGCTGGGCTGATGAGTGATTTGTTGGGTCCTGTTCTCTCATCGGATCGCTCAGGGTGTTCTGGAGGAAGCAATTGACGTCCTCTGTTGAGCACATGAGGCAGCCATTGCGCTTGTCCTCGAGTAGCCGTTTGGCTAGTCTACTCCATGGAGTCACTGGCAGAGCCAGACTTCAGTATGCAAGCTATATCCTCTGGATGCACTGGGACACATCATCAATTGTTGTATAAATTATAGGGGGTTTGAATTTTTTGCATTCACATATAAACAGATTTTCTTGGTAATAATATAGAGCTCATCATTAAATTTCCAAATATACTAGGTACCAAATGATGTAAAATTCATACTTAAGTGCTACATATATCAGCCAACGAAATTCAAAGTAGTTTTTCCTTCAAGTAGCCAAACACTTTTGAGTCAGTTGATTCAGCAGGTTTTATTGTATCATAACTTTCCACAAGCTCATCTGCAGTAAATTCCATGTGCTGACCCTCATCGCAGTCTTTGACTTTTAGTGTGTGTCATATTCTGTCCTTGTCCCTCTTGTGCTCAGGGTAGCCAGCTGTGGTGCAGTCCTGTGCAGAGTCCTTTGACAGGATTAATAAGTGATGGGGAGCTTGGACTGGTGATTACAGTGGACTCCACAGGCCTCATTAAGACCTGGGAGAGTCAAACTGGTCAGGAAGTGGCCTCCTGCCCGACTGGATCTTCGCACTGTACATTATTGCAGTATCATATCAATGACAGCTGGTTCCTATCTGTAAGTAACAAACTGATTTTTGATCAAAATCAAACAGTATACGGTTGTCTTAATGTTGGAGTAAAGTAACACACTTGTTGCATTTTCTTCTAGGTTGGTACACGCCAGGGATCTATCTATACGTTTGATGGTACATCTTTGACTACAAAGACCAGTGTTGTGGTTTGTGACACATTCAAAGTGAACACACTGCTACTTTCACTTGACAAGAAATGGATCATGGCAGGAACCAAGGAAAAGGATGGTATAAGTCCAAAGGTATTTCTTTTGGTCTTTGACAGCCTGGTTCTGTTTGTCCTGTTCTAGTTTGTTCTCAGATGTTTTCTTCCACTGCACATCAGTACTAATGGAACAATGAGAAATTGTTTTTCAGATAAGAACAGAAAGATAAATACTCATTTTGTGCATTTCTTTTTTGTGGTTTGTTCTCAGGTGATGTACACTGAGAGTTTGACCTTTCCATGTGAGGACGAAGAACCTCTGTGCCAGAGTCTGCCAGTCCCTGGGTGCCAGGCTGCTGTTTTCATACCCACTCAGCCAGCCAGATTGGCCATCGTCCATCACAAGGACCATGCAAACAACAAAGCCCTCAATGTCTTTGATGTCAGCATTAAAAAGAGCAAGTACAAGTCAGAGATCCTGGGTAAGAACTTGGACAGGTGCTGAGACTCATTAGCCTGTATGAAACATAAAACATAAAATCAACCATGAGCGACATTTACTATATAAAATGACACAAAACGTCTATTGAATTATTTGATGATGTATTTTACATATTGTAAGTCGAACAAATCCAATTTATCCATCAGCCTTAAGAGAAAACCCATTGTGGGAAATGTGTGGAATTATTAATTGAAATAGATATAAGTTTTGTCTCTTCAGATTCCAGAGCTTAGGAATACTAAAGGAGGAAGGTTAATTGAATACTCTGCTTTTGCTGGTTCATATAGAGGCTCTTCTCATTCTAGTCCAGCAGGTGGCATCCTTCCCCTTGAGAGTGAACCGTTGGGCCTCAACTATCCTCCTGGAGGCTAAAGACAGCAACACTTTAGTGGTGGCGGTTGGCCAAGAGCTTCTGGTTTACACCCTGAAAGGAGCCCTGCTTGCTCATTTCAGAGACCACACTATGCCCATCACATCTATATGCATGGTAGACATTTTTTGTGCAGAAATCCACAAAAAAAGTATCCACTGAACAATCTCAGAAATTGCTTGTAATAAAGTAAAGAACTTAACTGGCTTTTGCATATGTCCAATGTCCCTGTAATCACATTTACAGGATAGCTTTCGTGTGGTCACTGCGTCTCAGGACCTTTCCTTACGAGTACTCGTATGGAAAAACAGCAGAGAGCAGGGATTGACCCTGGAGAGTCGATATCACCTTTTGGGAGGCTCCCATTCAATGTCCAGGTATGATGTCACAATACAGTGTCAGCAGTTAGTCAAAGTCGAATAATATACCAGCATTTGTGCAGTGTTCCTGAATTCTTGGTCGTTACCGATAAACACTCCGACCTGCTGCTTTCTGTTTGTTCCAGAGGGTTCACTCATGTCATCTCTGACTACTCGAGCATTGTGGCCTCCGTAGAGGGCAAGGATGGGAAAGACGTGCTGAAAGCGTATTCTTTCGCCTCCTGAGGATCACTACGACTTGAAAAGCATTTTGCACAGTACATCAGAGGGAACAACGTTTCTTTCGAACTGTTTTTCCCTCTTGATTATGTTAGGGTGCACCTCACTAACTTGATGTTTACAAAAAAACACATATAACAGGCATTACAAATGTTAAGCTCTATGTGATGAGGAAGGCAATAATATTGCAGATGATGTTAAAAAAATAAACTGTGTCCAAATATAGGGGGTACCTACTGTAGTTTTTAGAGCTGAGGTATCTCAGTGTGGACTACAGCCCAGTTTCAAGGCATCATGGTTTATTATGATTATTATGTTATGAATGACATATATTTCATGCTACTTTTTATCATTATTTTTGTTATTGTTTTTGTTGTTGCTGGTGTTTTGTTGTTATCAGCTACTGGATGACTGGAACTTCGGGATTGATAAAGAGTCTTATCTATCTGGAATATCCTCTTGTAATTTGTCTCCCCTCCACTCCGCTTCATCTCCACTTATTGTTGCAAAAAAATAATTCTGAGGCAAGGCAGTTTTATGTATTGGTAAAGCTTTAATCTACATTCAATACATTCGTACTGAGCCTACATTGTCTTACATATTGCATACTTGTGTGGTAAGGCACAAAACGTGACTCTCCATACGAAAGAAACAGTGCACCCTGTATACATGAGTGATAATATTTAAGGTAGAGGGAAGGGAGACTGAGGAGTCTTCTCTTCTTGGGCCGTACATCTTGTTTCCACCAGGACACGCCTTAGGACTCTGGTCATTGACTTGTACATATTCTTCTCTTCCTCTGAGTTTTTTTCCCTCTGTTAAAAGATAAATGATATTAATTGGTGGCTGGAACAAAATATCATGAGGAAAGGAATTTAAATGTCAGAATGAATTTTTTATACCTGAGTGAAAGCCTTGATGGCACGATCCAAGAATGCATTTTCAACCTCCTCTGGTACTGTCATCATACAAGCCATACAATCTAGTGTGCACATTAATGTTTCCTTTGGGGCCTGGCAAGAGGAGAGAGAGAAAGAAAAAAAATTTTAATTTTGGAAGAATCAGACAGCATTGTTTTTATTTCACTCACACTGTGATCTGCTCCATTCTGACCTGCTCCAGTGTGTTGAGGATAGTTTGAGCATCTGTGTTTTCAGGGTCCAGAGCCATAGCAGCCTGCATGGAGACGACCGGTTCCTTAAGCTGTTCTAGCCACGCCCACATCAACCCACTCAGGATGAAGGGATCCCGCTCCGTACAGAGCCTTTCCCATGCACCACCTTGGTTCAACTCTGCCTGTAGACACCCACACATTCAGGACCACTATTTCTGTAGACATGTGACTTGAATAGCTTATTCACTGACACAAATTTGGCAGGTTAACCTCAACACCTCTGATATACCTGTTGGTAAAGAATGCCTTTCAATACGTTACCTGCCAGGTTAAGACTTTGGTCTTGTGCGAGTCTCCTCCATCTTGAAAAAGATCCACAGCCAAAGCCTGTGCCACGAGCAGCCTCCTGGCCTCTGAAGATAATTCTGACTGTAGTTTGATAAAGGGCACTTCAGACATCTCTGATGGTTCATCATTCCTCCTGTGAGACTGCTTCCCATTCAACTCTTCCATCTGCTCTGCCTTACACCTGGACAGCTTACTAGCCCTTTGGGGAGATTCACAGTTTCCCACAGACTCATTGCATTGGTCTCTACTCTTGAATGTTGTCATGACGAAGGATCCCTTCATTCCATTGGGGACGTTCTTGAGCTCCCAGATAGAGCTTGTTGAACCATGTGAAGTGAAAGACCTGCAACTGTTCCAATCTTGACGTTGCTCTGCAGGGACACAGTCTTTGGGTGATGAAGAGGCTATGTGAACATTGTTCTGTGACAGGGAGTTAAGAGGTTGTGTCAGGAGGTTGAGTTCTGATCCGAGTCGTCTCAAGTCAGAATCACTATAACTCAGACTCTTGCGATGGTAGAAGATTGGTGGTTCGTTGAAATGTCTGGGTAAGCTGGGAGGACCTGGTAAACGGGGCAGCTTTGTACAAAACGTGGGGCCCAGCTTCTCAATAATACTAATTGTCATCTCTAGGTCTTGGATATCAGGGGCCTCCAGAATGTCTTCCTCAATCACCTGTCGATTTTCAGCAATGTCCAGGAGCAACCGAGTCACTAAATGGACAATCTTTGGTAGGTGCCTCATCTGTCGTCTCTCGTAGCCATGAAGCACGTGTCTCTGACGATTCAAGTACTGGGACAGGGTAACTGGACTGGTCCGAGGCTCAGCACAGGAAAACACACTTCTCAAAGGGCTGAGGAACTGAACAAAATGTCTGACGCAGCGAAGCTGACTTCGTGTTTGGATGGAATTAGGACGTTTGCCACGTACATATAAAATAGCTTGGTTAGCTGTCAGCCGGGAGGTATAGGACAAGAAACACGCTAGCAGCACGCCTGTGAGGAAGAGCAAATTCCCTCAGGTTGTGTCAAAATTTAACGAAAGATCATCATGTCCTTAATGTGGACGTCCTCTAAATCTTTACCTGTTCTGCCGAGACCAGCGTGACAGTGGATGGCTATGCTTCCCTCCTGCAGTGCAAAGGCCATGACCTTCACCATGTCCAGCACAGTTGTGAGGTTGGCTACGCCATAGTCATTCCATCCAAAATTGTAGAAATATACTGAAAATACAAGAAGCTTTCATTTATTGTTGAAGTCAGTTGACCGTGTTCACAACGAGTTGATTAAAGCACTTACTATTGTTCTCCATGAAGACCTCTGGGCGGTACGAGAAGCCACTCTCGGGCTCCAGAGGGTTCCCACAACTTGCATGTTCACCAGGTATTTGCAAGTTGATCACTGTTTTTATACCATTTCTTGACAGAAACACACAAACACAGACATTGGTAGCCCAAAGACCATCCTTACAATATAGCAGGAAAGGGACGTTTTGAAGAGTCTGAAAATTTTGTGTTTTTTTTGTACCTTTTGAATTGATCAATGATGTTATATTTTTCAATAATTTCTGTTGAGGGTCGGGACATTGCAAGAAGGTGATCAGTAACCCTAGAATGAGACACAAAACACCAATAGTATGTACAGCACACAATTATTTGTTCTTTTTTTCTTGTGTAATTGATATAGTCTTGTGAACTATTGAATGATGTACTGAAATTGGTCATTTGGAGGACGGTTATTCCTTTTTTACATTGAATATCAAAACTGGTCAAACACTCTTGCTTACCAGGAGGAGTACAGGCCCTTAATAGCTTGTTGGTCATCCCTCCAGTAACTTGGATTATCATACTTGCAGGCCTGTCCTCCGCAGCCAAGTGAACATTGCATGTGTCCGGGGATGACATAACGTATAGCTTCCCCTACCATTGTGTAGTGTGCACGAGGAGCTCTGACTGCAAAAAAGAGAGAAAATTTAGATTTTACATACAGGCACTTTAATACAAGTGCCTTTCCAGAATAATGAGTAAAATTCTAATTTATTAAGTGATAATTTATTTAATGATTCATCAGCACAGACAACAAAAGCCGAATACTGGAATTGTAGTTGCTGAAATAGACATAACATGTGGTCCTTTAAAACCTAAATAATCAAATTAAGCAGTGATGACTATTCCCTTTGGCCTGACTAATCCTTGTCTGAGACTGTCCATCTTTGAGTATGGCATTACGTAAATGTAGTCACTCCACTGGTGTCATTGAAAGTCTTGTCCTTTGCTTTCATTTTTTTTTTTTCAAATGTGCAAATAGATACGTTTCAGGCACAGGCTATTACCTGAGATCCCACATTTTCATTCTTCAGGACCCTCACTTACTGTATTCCATCAGAGCTCCCCCTGCTGCCTTGGCATGGAGTGCCATGTGATGTCTCAGGCTGACATCCACAGTCATTTCAGAGACTGGATACAAACAGAAATGAAATAATATAGCACACATCCCCTTGTCGAGCTAAATGAGAGACTGCACACAGTAGACAAAGGAGAGACAAGTATCACATTTGAGATAAACGATGTTTCCTAAATTGTAAGGCTGTCTGTATTTCAGAAAATATGTTGCCTAGAGAGTCGTCACCACCAGAAATCATAATCTGTCAAATGTAATGCAGACATAAGTAGATAATCCGTTCTGGATTAGAATAATGAAAATCCCTATCTGATATGTATGTCTCCGTTTCACTCTTCAGTGCCGACATGCAAAATGATCAAACTTGAATTTAGTAACAAGCAACCACAAATGTCCCAATGATAAATCAAGATAGCAATTTACCTGTAAAAGTGAGATAAGGAGCTTGTATCCAACATCTTCATGGACAAATTTTCTCCAACTGTTTGTGCCAGCATTTCTGACATCAGCCCCCACAGCTCTGACACCGTTTCCCCCTCGCCAGCTCTGTGGAGAGTCAATCCTGTGGCCTTGGTTGATTTGATTCACCTCAGATTATCTGTGAAGTGGGGTGGAGCGACACAAATATTCAAAGTGTCGTCTGTGCTCAGATGTGACAATTTCCCTGTGGCACACTATAATCTAAACTAAACACTGGGATTTAAATGACCTCAAGAGATTGTTTACCTTCTATCTTGTCTTTGTACTTATTTCTCTGCACAGGTTCCTGCTCTCCAGAATGCGCACACACACACACACACACACAAACACGCTGGGGGATTGGATAGGCCTATTCTTGACTCTTTCTGGATTAGGCTACTAATCTTATTATGGTACAAGATGGTTAAAGCACCCTCTCCTCACAAGAAAAACTTGTCCACATCACCTGTCTCATGATGGACTGTTATAAGACTCTATAGTATAATGTGTAATGTATGATCCACACACATTTTCGTACCTCTTCTACTTTCTACATTCTCATCTTGATGTTACTTTTAATTGTTTTGATCTTGTATTGCTACTGCAACACAGGAATTTCCCCTCTGGCGTGAATAGTGTATCTATTTGTCTATTAATCTATCAATCTATTGACAATTGTATTGTGTTTCTCACACTGTATCTGTACAGCATAATGTAATCTTATTAGCATTTTGCTATATGTTCTGTTTTTAAGTCATGGTTTTAAAGCAACTCAGAAAAATTGTTATGTTACATTGCGATCAATAAAACTGACAATTCTCTCCCAGCACTAATACAGTTCTTATATTATTTGGATCCAACTGAAGAGGAGGCAGATGATCTCCTGTGCCGCTCAAAATAATAAAAACTAAAAGAAATGGTGAGATGGAATGTCAGCAACAACTTGAACCCAGGCAAGTGAGACAGACACAGATAGAGAAATAATATGGAATGTCAGCAGCTGTTCAGGAAGCACAGGATGAGAAATGTACTGGATGTTAGCTGAGGCCCAGAATAACTCAGATGACATGACCATGATAAAAACCATATCTCTTCACCGTGATAATCAGTATAAAAATTAGAAAACTTAGCTAGCATAGATAGGTCTGCTTCTGTATCTGGAGCATCATCAGTGCTTGTTACAGTGATGTTCCTGCTACGACATCATTAGGCTTAACAAGATAAAGGTCTTTTGCAATTAAAATACAAACTCTAGACTCAGGCAGAAAAGGATTACAGAAAGATACAGTTTAAGTGAAACACTGTTCCTGGTCACAAGGAAGTAAATATCCTTGACAAACATATATCTTGTGATACTTCTAAAAAGGCATGGTATAATGCACTGAATTCGAACTGAAACTAATTCTAAGTTAAAATAGAGCATAGTCGTCTCCCTGCTTTAACTCAACATGAATAAAAATCACTCATCCATTGTGTTCCAGAAAGAGAGCTACTGCAGTTATGCCTTCAAAGTATAAGTATATAACTTGTAGCACATGAGTTATTTAAATGACTTTGGATACATTTCATTGCAATTCATAAATCATTCATTCAAAACATTCATACTTAAGTATACCACATATAAGTCAGAACACAATCTCCTAATTTCTTGACAATTTGTACTGAAAATAAATGTAAACTGTAAAATAGTAATGTTTACTTTTTTACAATGTGGAATTTTTTATTTCCCTTGAATTTATCTTTATTCAGGAAGTGCAGGGTACTGGGTTGTACAGAATACACCAGAATGCATCCTGATATATGCCTACCATTTGACATCTTTGAAAATATTAAGAATTTAATATTAGAATTTGAGATAATACCTAATAAATAATATAAATAAACTTATTAAAACTGAGGTTACCTCGAAGGTTAAGATGTTACTATCACAGTAAAGCAGAAAATGCAAAAAAAAGAAAGAAAAGTTTGAATCTATGATATAATATTTTTGTTGTTATTTTAATTCTCTTTTTAAAATTTTATATTTTGCTGCCTAATAATGGGCTTTCTCAGATCCTACAACGATGTGTTTATATCGATCTTTGCCTTAGGAAATTATACCTACAGTTTTGAAAAAGACGTTTTTTCCGGTCTGGAACAATTTAATGACAAACAACTACAATGTAAATGTGTTTCTCTTATCTTTTAATGTGTGCTTTACAATCAAGAGTTCTCTCAAAAACGAAGCATACACTATTCCGACAGATGGCAGCAGATACATGCGACAGCTACTCCGTTCGTTCTATTTTTTTATAACAACAAAAGACTACGGAAGAGATTTGCTAGCTCCACATAGGCAAACACACTAGGCATCATGGGAAATGAGTTCATTTCACGGACTCAGCAGACACCTTCAGTTTCATTTGAGTACTACATGAAATACATTTCCCTAAAAGCACCGCGGTACAGTCAAAGCTGTGCCAGCTGGTTGAACGTGACTGCAAACAGGCCGTTTCAGCGGCTTCCAGCAACTGACAAGAGAAAGGGAAATACCGGAAAAAGGAGTTGATATTTTTCAAAATAAAGACACAATGTTTGTATATTTTTACGTATAACGTAATAATTCACCAGAAATAGCTTCGCTCTTAATATAGATATCAATTCTGAATTTTTGAATGGATAAATAAAACAAAGTAGTGCCACTATTCGAATCACACAGACAGCACTTTCCATTCACATGACTTTATTTTGTACGGAGGAACCGGAAGTCTATTGTCTATCACTTGTTTAGGCAATGAGCCGCTGCTCCGTCCCAACGCTCCTACAAGCCGGGCGAGAGGAGGAGGAAACGCAAGATCACAACGATGGAGTATTTCTAAGAGATGACAGTAAGCTCCGCTGTCGGAGAAAACTGAATAGAGTCATCTACATGACCAAAGACGCTCGATCGGCAACGAGAAACCTAAACGAAGCAATCATGCAATTTAAATATAGACGAATCTGAGCAGCCGCTTGTTCTTCAAGGTTAGATCGCTTGAAGACACCCCGCGTCCCCTTGTCGCAGATCAGCTGGCGTACGTTGGTTGATCGTCACCTCCAGCCGGTACCGACCATGTCCGTGGAAGAGCAGCGCTACCCCGACGCAATGCTGTTACTGGAGGCTGGGCCGGAGTGGATGCGGACCGAAATCGAGCGTCTCTCCCGGGAGCTGAGTGAGACCACAAGTGAGAAGATCCAGGCGGCGGAGTACGGGCTGGCGGTACTGGAGGAGAAGCAGCAGCTCAAACAGCAGTACGAGGACCTGGAGATCGAGTATGAGTCTATCCGCCAGGAGCTCGATCTGCTGAAAGAGGTAGGCTTTGTATGAGAAAGCACACAATACTGTCTCTGCAAGCGATGGTCCATTACCCGGCTCTAATATCAGCCATTAATATAAGACCATTTACATGTGGATTTGTAGTGTTTGTGCTATTTTATTGTATTCCCATGATCCAATCACTGCAATGTTCCAGTGATCTTTCTGTGACATTTGGGTGGGCATCCATTGAACAGCTGTGTCCCCCTCATCCAAGGTCGAAACTGCAATGCAGAATGAGGAGGTGAGGCTTTCTCCGTGGGTTCCTCACCCTCCTCTCAGCCAGGGATTCCCCATTGCACTGCTGCATATATTTATTTATTTATTTATTCATGCACCACTCAAAGCCCATTTCTTCATGACACCACTCTCTGACTTGGTTATGTAGGCGTTCCCTGCATTTTTGTTGCTTCACACACTTCGGTTAGGTGTTAATCATCAGAATGTCTACATATTGCACATTGAATCAATCATTAATCTGTATTTGTTTGAGTTTACCAGTTTTGACAGTCTGGCATTCAGATATCCTGTCAAATTTGCACTCTGTAAAAGAGAAGTACCAGTTTAGATGGAAGGGGCGGGAACACATTTGAATTTTGAACATTCCCGCTCTAAAGAGAGGAAAGCAAACCAGTCGCAACTCTTCAGGCATGGGAGGAATGTTGAGAGTGATGACTCCAGCAGAGCTCGAAGGACTCATAAAGGATGTGTCTGTTCTTAACAGGGGTCTTACTTATTTCCTCACTGTGCTCTTTACGCTGTGGACAGGTTTCCTCCCTCCGATCACAATTTGTCTCCGTCTTTGGTATGAGATTAAGAGACGGAGTCTGATGTTAGACGAACATTAAGCAGACACTACCGCCATCAACTCTTGCCTCTGTGCCCACGGGTAGTCATGGAAAAAGGGGATGTCCTCTTCCGTCAGACTTGTATGGTCATGGTTGCTCACATCCGCTGTTGTCGACTTCCAGAGATTTGGGGTTGTTCCCATTTCCTCCCACAAGGCCATATAGGCTATAACCGAGAGGCTGTGTTCACGGTAATCCCCCTCTTGCCATGATTCCCTATGGGTGCTTGTGTTTTTTAGTACAGATGCAGACTCTGAGAGGGTTTCACTTCTTTCTGTCTCTCCCTGTGGCCCTAAGTAACCTCTCTCTCGTTCTCTCTCTCTGTCTCCTTTTCTCTCTCTCGCTCTATGTTAGATGGTTTGTTATTACAGAGAGGAGGAGGTCTTTGGGCTGCCTCAGCAACTCGACCTCAGTTTTCCCATGCATTTCTTTGGCGAGGAGATCTAGCTCAGTGACAGAGGGAAGAAAAGTAGTGATCAGAAAAAACAGTTTGAAAATGGTCTGAAAGAGTCACCATGGCAGCAAGTGAGAAGTGACCAAAAAGGAGCGGTGACGAAGAAGGTTTTTTAAAATGAGGCAGCTGAAGTTGTGCTTTAAAAAAGGCACAACTGTGCGTCTGATTGTGTCTCAACTCTTGGCACATATTAGGACACTAACACCCATCTGTTTGGGCAATAAACCCGATTGTCCTCTTAAAATGGTGGCAAAGGTTCTTTCTTGTAGCTTGGGCATGGGTTCTGTTGGTTGTAGATCAGTAGTCAGATAGTAAATCAACAACTGTCCATTATGCCTATACCCAACACACCCAACACACACACACACACACACACACACACACACACACACACACACACACACACACACACACACACACACACACTCATACAAACATGCCCACACCAGAGCCCACCCCAGTCTCTGTCTGACGAGCAGAAGTGATGCTATCAAAAGAGAAAGACAAACACATTCTTCCAACGTCCCTCTTGACTTTGTTGACAGGAGATAGTGACAAGCAAACACACACCCACAATTTATTATAAACCCTTAAACCCCCTTTACCAGTGGTCAGTTTTCATCAGGATTGCAACTGTGAAAAGTCAAATATTATACCAATCGAATATGATAAGATAAAACTTCAACTCCAAAATGACAGCAAGATAAAATGAAAACGGAAGAAAAAGTCCTAAATGCAAAGTGATATGTAAAAGTGTGTAAGGAGTAAATGCAAAATTGTAATGATTTATGCTAGTCCAACAGTGTATCTATTGTGAAAGCATGTGTTGACGTATGCTGTATTGTTGTCGGTTCTGGCTACCGTTTACACAGATGGAAACGATGTTTGGATGTCTTTTATCTTTTAGAGGACTAAGAAGGTCTGGAATATTTAGTCTGAGAGATTTACTGAGTTGTTCAGCAGTGGCTCTTCCTCAGTGACCATAACCCTCACCTCTCTCTTGTTGGAATGTACACACGGGACAGAAAACGGCTCGAGAGTATTTATATTCACAGATAGCACTATGTTGTCTCAGCCTGGACATAATTGGTAAAGCAGAAATCATCATGACAGTGAACAAATGTAAGACGCCATTCAGACAATCCTCACCTTGTCACTAATTCACGGATAGACACATACACGCACACACACCCACACTCGCAAACCCAGAAACACACACTACTACAATGCAGGAAGATGGAGGAATGCTGCACACTGCTGTTGCTTAGTAACGACAGAGCCAGCTCTGTGCTTTAATCTGAAGGGTTTTTTGCAGCTTTCTCAGCAGGTGTTGCTTCCTGAATGTGCCAGTTTGCGGACTGCTCAGGGACTAGAGTACATCCGGGCAGCTAGCTAGAAAGTACTTACGGTAAATTGTAGGGAATATCCATGTTACAGTTAATAACATTCATCTGTATTCTAAGAGTCCTTTAGTCAACTACAGTATATTTGTAATCATGCTGCTGACTTTATAACCCTCCATTGACAAAATGCCGTTTGCCATTGCATTGACCTCTGTCCTTTGTGCAATAATTGTTAAGCAGGATTGATAAGATTTTGTATGTGTTGTGGAATAATTAATTTCACAACCTGTCTTATTGCACGGGAATATGAACAACTAATTTGGATATTAATAATAAGCTGTCCAATTATCAGTGCACCTACATGTACCAGCCTGTAGACATGATAAAGCAGGGTAGACTTGTACCCATCATCATCATCATACAGCTTACAGAGGACACTTTCAATCACAAGGTATGCTGAGTAATGGCATTATGGTACCCTGTGGTGCGAGTCCCTCAGCTGTCGCTGATATATTATCAGTAGGACCAACCTGATAGACCGATCAGTTGGACCAATCAGTTTGACCAATCAGCTTCTCTATTTTGTCTCTTCCTTTATGAGAACTGAAAAGAGACAGTGGACACAGTGTTTTAGCCTCTCACTAGTTTGTGTGAGTGTAATGATAAAGAGCACCACAGGCACAATGACATCATCATCTCTCCAAAGATGGCCACAAGACAAGGGCTCGACTGATATATCTGCTGATTTTATCACCCAACATTGGCCTGGTGCAGATATATCTGTATCAGCGTATATGTACACTGATATTAAAACTTTTTTTTGCTAGTGATATATATTTATACTAATATACATATATTTTTCTATTTGTGTTTTTTATGTATGATAATTTGTAATTACCAATAAGTTAAGTGAAGTTAACAGTTCAGTGTAGTTTCATAACCACATTTGAGGGATTATTGCAAAACAAAACCTGTTTATGTATATCTCTGTATAATATCGGCCGATATGTTGATATTAGAATATTCTTAGTCCCTAATGATTGGTATGGGCACTGGCCCAAAAATCAGATACCGGTTGAGCCCTTCAGGAAACATCCTACATCTTTAACTATATTTATTCATTTCTAATACCTGACTTTTAGACATCCGCACATTGAGATAATATGATTTAACAATGGCCTGGTGCTCCTTGGGTCCTTGCTGCTTTGTGTTGGTTGTCAGAGAACACAGTGAAGTCTTTCACTCACACACACACACTGCCCCCTCCTATCAGCAGCTGTGCACTGCGTTCTGGAATTCTACAGACAATTAAACCCCTAAATATTGTTAGGCTCAGTAAAACCAGGGTTCTGTGTGCTTGACTCATTGGTCTTTGTGCATTTGAGCCCACTGAGGCTAACAGCTCTTGGGATAAATGCTAACAGAACACAACACAGTATGACAAAGGAGAGATTGAGAGAGGCGTCCCATTGTGGTAACATTTGAAAAGATTGGTCACTTTTGTCCCTTTTGAAAAGGCAGATCAGTAAAGGATATATCACAATGTCCTAAACAAAGATATCTGGTGTGACTTTAAACCCACGTCTGTGGGGTTAAATGGGTTGGATGCTGATTGGATGGCGTCGAAAGTACGTGGAGGACACAAACCCATCTGGGCCGTTACAGGGAGAAACATAAAGAGTCATAAATAAAGTCTCATATTATTATATTCCCACTCATTGCTGTGTTTAAACACCAGCTGCTCATCTCCCACTATGAATCTTGTCTTTCAAACCATAACGTCTCTAATCAAGTATGTGATGAAACTTGCTGCCTTGTTTTGGCTACGCTGCCCTACCCTTTCATCTTCAATGTCTTTGCAGTTAAGGGATAATCTTTTTTTCAATGGCGCTAAATAAAGTCCTAAATCGCACGCCACTTGGGTCTAAGAGGATGAATCCCAGCCCTGGTGCGCGGGGCTTAGAGAGGTTTGGGATCCTGGCCAGGGGCCACCCTGAGTATATAACCAGGGATAGGTCGGTCCAGTTGGGGCTTATACCGTCTGAGACCTAGAAGCAATTTGTCCTGTTATACCTGGAGCACTAACACAATCACTTAAAAGGGAATTATCCACTATAAAATGTGATTGTTCCTCAAAGATTGGCTGGTTTTAGGTGAACTGACCTGCTGATAGTCCTTAATTATTTTAAGGACTATCAGCAGGTCAAAGAAATAACGAAACTACCACAACATCCACAGCTCGAGCTTGTGTTCAAGGTCTCAGTGAGTGAATGGTGAATGGTTTGGGTTGTTTGGGATGTTTTTGGTTTCTTACATCAGGGGAGTGTTTAGCTAAAGGGCCAAGTGTGTGTAAATGAAAATAATCAAGCATTTGGGTGTTTGTGAAGTGGAAGAAGCTGTTTTCAGTCCTTGGGAGGTTTGGTATGCAGCATGTCGTTGGCTGTTTACCAGACCAACCTAGGTCCTTTACCTAGGTCCTTTATGAAACTGACATCGAGGTTCTCCCCAAGTTTCCCCAGAGGCAGTTGTTGACCCCTGATATACAAGTACACGTGGATATTATGTAATGCTATTGTGTGTGTATCATGAGGATATCTTGTGTTGTTTACAGACAGCCTCCTGGCAAACAATGAGGAAACAGTGTGACGTCATCGATAAGGGTGCCAGCAGAACACGAGAGGCCTCCATGTTCTGCTGGGAGACGACACTTACTCCGGCGTCCCTGTAGAGCCAAGTCTTTAGCTTTTTCAAACACCATTCGTTTTAATTTGAATGTTCTGCTACTAAATACTACATTGTACTACTACAATGATGTCAAAAATGTATTGAGAAAAGTGGTGTGGCATTCCAGCAGGCTATGATTTTACTATGGTAAGCCAATTAACGGAGACTTGGGCCAGATCAGGCAGGAGTCCAGGGCAGGCTAAAAGAGGAGGATGAGGTCACAGGAAAAGAAGCATGCCTCCTTCCAACAGACCATCCATTTCCCCTTCTTCAATAAACCGCATACAGACCGCAAACTATTAAAAATCTGCTGTTATTGAGCTATTTTTGATATTGGTAAAGCATCAAAATACATTATAGAGGAGTGTTGTGGCCGTGATCTATACTGTTTGTGATCAGAGTCACAGTAAGACGGTGTTGCCTGATGCACAGTGAATTTCATGGTCCACTTAGCTCTTAACCTTTCAACTCAATCATCAAATCAAATCAATGGGGAAAATGGACCTCCAGCTGTATTATTCCTTTGAACAGACTGTATGACATCTAATCTAGGGGTCATGTGAGATCCCCATCATTCCTGCCCTTTCCTCCTGTCCTTTATGACTTTGTGTATATGGTACACACTCGTCCATCTGTGCGATTTGAGGGCATACAGTATATAAGAGAAATGTGGTCATAGCTAACCTCTACTCTTTCCCCTCTGCTGAAGCCAAACATCTTCCTTCCATTCAAATAGAGTTGGACCCCCCCCCCCCCCCCCCCCCCCCCCTCTCTCTCCTCTCACT
>OMNV01000865.1:0-10570 GCA_900303265.1 Brotula barbata
AGAAAATTGTGACCATTCCACGACTTCAGCCCATTTATGATTTGTTCTGATTTAATGAACTGAAATATTGCAGGACCAAGTCACCACTTTGACCCGTGTGTGCATGTTTCCTCGGGGTGTACACGTCGCAAGCCACGCATGGGTTAACATTTTCCCAGTGAGAATGGTTGGGATTGCAAATCGGACTGGCCAGTCAGCAGAATGTTATGAATGGGCACAATGAAAAACCCCAAGTCCACACTGTCGACCCAAGAATGCTTGCCTCCATGTAATTAACTTCTCTCTGTGTACAGAACGATGAACTGCTGGAATAACTGTCCTTTTTCTGTTTCTATTAAGGTCATGTTTTGAAGAGAGGAGAGAAAAAAAAAAACATTCAGAGAATTTAACACAGAACATTTTTTTCTCCCCTGCCGTACTTTTGAAGTATCCCGTGACTAATACAGTGATTTGGATAGTGGTGAAAACGGAATGGAAGCCATGAAAAGATGCCGTGCGTGCTCTGCGAAAACAAGCCTGCTTGCTCTTTAAGTGAACGGATGTCAACTTCTATTGCTTGCACTCGTGTATAGATGTACAATAAACCATTACAATGTGCTATGCATATGGATAAATATGTAAATGAGGGTTGTTATGGTCTTAAATTGAATTTCATAGATCTTGCCTTAAGGTATTCGAGCACCACTCGCACACAGAAGCACACACACACACACACACACAGTCCTCTTCCAAATATTGAAACACAGCAGCATGCTAACGCTTTGATTGAGACATTATCCTCAGAAGTATTTGCACAAACTGCGTGGATCAATAAAATGTTTGATCTGCACTGTGGTGAAAAAAGCTCAGCATATAAATATAACAAACAGTAAGTTGGAGCTCACTGCAGCTATGTAAAGAATAACATCTGCAAACCATTGGATTATAAACCTACAGTATAACTACAGTATAATTACACTACAGCCTCTTTCTTTTGCACGGTGCTGTTAGAGGGAAGAGCGATGAGGAGAAAGTGGAGCAGAAGCAGTAATCTATCCAACTTCATTTTACTGGAGTGATTCTGCCCGGGGTTATGCACAAGTCATAATACATTTGACAAATAGTCTCCCGCTAAAACAGGCATTTGCAAAGAAGTGGCCTTCAGCGCTGGTATACACAGCTGAGTGTACGCTGAACAAACAAGCCTCCCACTCATCAAGGAGCGATACAGAGAGGCTTCAAAAAGATTAGGAGAAATCTTGGGCGAAAGTAAAGATGACTCACTGTGATTGTGCAAGTGCAGGACAATGTAACTTGGATGGAGTTGAGAAGATCACAGAGCTGTGGGGTTCACAGCAGAATACAAATCAATGAGTTTCTTTTGTTTGGTTTTGCATCGTTCTGTTCTGCTCAGGTACTGGCTGTCTTATGAAGTCATTTCTGTGTAAAGTCACCTTATGGTGCTTTCAGAGTGCACAGTAATCTTATCGTGTACCGGCTGGGCCTGTATCTGATGTGGAATAAATCGAGGAGACCAAAGCATACATTAGCCCGAATCAACTCACTAACAAGGAACGGTTGTTGTCGCATATGAAATATTGTTGATGTTTGAATTCTAATTGCACGAAAACCACAGGCTGTGTTCAAGGGTTATGTGTATTCATAGATTTCTTCTATTGACATATTCTGTCAGTATGATCCATTTTCCTGGCATGCATCCATCAATCAAGCACTGAGATCAGTCAGAATGTGGCCAATCAGCTCAAACCAGTTTCAGCTTACACATTCTTTACGTTCTTCAATTATTAACCCCTTGTGGTGGGCTTGCATGTTAGAACATATCCACGCGCATGCACTAAATTATACCATTTACCACCTCTGTAAGACTGTTAAGCGGTTATTCTCTGGAATGGATGTGCTTTCATTTAAACCACAAGCACAGGAAGTGATGAGCCTTTATACATATGGACTGCCCCACTTAGTATTATGCTCATTTCCTTTTAATACAATACAGTAATGCATAACCAGACTTTCTTACAAGCACTCTATGCTCTTCTTAATAACAACAATAGTAAATCAGCCCCATCAGAGAACTTCAGCTGTGACGGGTGGAGACATTTGGGCCTTTTCAACTTTTACAATGGCTTCTAGGGCCTAGAAATGAGCATTAAAATGGCTGTTGGTGGTAAAATCAGCAACTTACACTCATCTTTCCAATTGATTAAGGAAGAAAATCACGCAATTCCATTCAAAATGTGCATACGCTAAATATACTTAACTGTATGAGATCCTTGCTAGAAAGACAAGAGATAAACAGTACGTGTCTTTACATGGTCCAGAGGGCTGACCCACACGAGGAACCTGCTGCTGAAATGAGACTGCTGTAAAAATGAACTACAGCCAAAATGTCATATAAAGCTCCTCTATCATCAGTCAGCTGTTATGTGTAGTAGTAGCAGTACAGCACAGATAATGTGTCACTTTACATCTCAGACACGGCTGTTACTTTAGTAATGACAATGTTATACGATTCTGCCCTTGAAACCCAAACCTGCTTCTTAACAGACCCAGCCAACAACCTCTATGCTCACTGAATCAGGAGGACTACATGGCACACACACACACACACAAACAAGTCATTCTACCAGGCCAATGGACAAATTTAGTGTTAAGGTTCAAGGTTACATTTGGGGCCGTGTAACATGTAGTTAGTTATGGTTAGACATTCACTCTAGGGACGAAATTATATTAGAGCTTAATTAATGAAGACAATGGAAAGTACTTATGTATTGAAATTCAAACCCCTTAGCCAATGATTGTGTGTGTGTGCTGCGCATGCATGCATACAGGTGTGTGCATGTGAGCAGAGGAGATTAACAATTCAAATATTGTTCTGCGCTATAATGTTTCACTTTGTCATCAGCAAATGTTAACTGCCTGCTGGCTTTTCTCCAGGTGCTATGGCAAGCAAACCTGTATGAATGGCCGAGCTGCCTATTTAAAGCCCCGGCCAGCAATTACTGACAAATGTTTACACACATTTACCTGGACCACAGGAGAAATAATGAGCTGTAACATCAGACTAAATTAGTTTGTACATTTGACATTTGCCTGCATGCGAGCATTTATCAGTAAGAGGAAAAAAAGGCATTTGCTGGCCACATAAAAAGAGAGTGGAGCGATGAAAAGTCACCCTGTCTTGACAGCAGCTCCCATGGCATTTCACAGAAAAATCAAGTCAGGCAACATTGGAACTGTTTAACAATTAACCACACACACACACACACACACGTGTTCGAGCACTGTCAGAACAAAGTTTAGAAATGCATAATTTATTCATGCTGCTCGTTTTGTGCGTAAATACGCACGAGGAATTCTGGAATATCTAAAAGTGGTTATTATCATTACTATTAGTAGCAGTAGTAGTATTTAAAATAAAATAAAAAAAAACTTCTAAATATATTTCGTTGTGAAAAGAGTAAACTTCATCATATTCGAAATGAAGATAGCACGGATGCTCCCTCTTAATGAATAATTAATTCCTAAAGTTACTGTGTGCGTAACTAGAAGAGTAAACAAGGTGTCGTCCTGGGTGAAACAGACTCGGTGTTCCATGCAAATACTTTCATCGGGAAATGACACCCATAACCAAATAATATACAAAATGCTCAGTTACATATATGCAGGCTACACCGCTTACATTCCAGATAGGAGGCTCTCACTGGCACACACACACACTGAGATGCAGTGTCGGTAATTGTTTACCATACACAGAACATAGTGCCGCTCTGCACATTTTCAGGTTAGAATCACACGGCACAGGTTCAAAATCTGTCCGCTTTGTAAAAGTAGAGAGTCAGCCTTCGCGGCGCATTCAGTGCGCTGGGCTGGAGGAGGTTCTGGTGCGCTCCGATCCTAGGACAGCTTCAGGACAAACGGAACCAAAGTGCTCCGAACAGGTGCCATGCGTGCTTTTCTTTCTGCAACGTTTACGCACGCCGAATGCAACTGCTCTGAAATTCACCAAAGTTCGGGGGATTGAAGGAAACACGTGCAGTTCGGACTTCATATGCCCGTCTCCATCTCTCCTCTGTTCTTCTACTTTGTCGCTACTCTCTCACCGTGCCTCATCGTACTGTAAATACGGGCTTCCACGCGTAATCAATGTGCTTCCAAAGTGCGCGCTGCACATCTGCCTGTCTGAGCTCATTAAGTCGATAATCATTTACCTTGTTGGAGTGGTAATAGTCCAAACTGGAGTCAGTCGGTAACGTACATGAACCCACGCTTGAAGGGGGCGCTGGATAAAATCTGACGTCCATCTCAGAGTCCGCAAGACTGACGGCATGAAAGCGTAGCTCCAAACCCCCTGTGCGTCTCTCTCTCTCTCTCTCTCTCTCCCCCTCTCCCTCTCTCACTCTCTCTCGTATTCAACCAAACAAAAAAGTAACAGAGAAAGAGAAGAACGGCCGAGTGACTCCAGTCGTCCTCTCTTTATCAGACTATTCAGCACGATGATGCTCTGATGCGATACAGGCTAACATCCCTGTTTTGCGCTAAAGTTCACTTGGCGAGATGGAGAAAGAGAGAGCGAGAGAGAGACTGCTTTCCGCGGGAAAATAAAAGTAATCGCTCTCTGCGGTGGTTCATCAGCGAAACACACTGTTATAATTTTTCACATTCAAGCCACAAAACTTGAGCTTTTCGACGTTTTATTCCAAAACGCCTGTTCCCTGTTCCTTGTTTCCAGGCGCGCTGGAAGCTTTGTCATGTGGGAGCGCTCATCCATACACGGGTTCCCATACAGTCACTGCTATGCTGCGACCTCTACCGGCGAACGGGGGAACATACAGGAAGAATAATTGGGGTCGGGTTATTTATGGGGGGCATAGTGGAGAATGAACGTCTCCAAACCAGTTTCATCCTTTTGTGGTTCTGCTCGGTGAGGTGGGGTTGGCCCAACTTTCTCTCATACCAGCTGCAACAAAAAGGCTCTGGTTGAACGTTACAGGGAGAATCCTTAACTTTTCAAATTCAATTTTTAACATTGTTGTTCCATAGCTTTTTCTTTTAAAAGTCATTGAACTCATTTTTTAAAAAGTTTTTTAGTTTTTCGCATTGGCTCTCCGTGTGGAGGTTTTCATAAATGGTGTCTGACCTGACAGTCCTGAACGTGCCTCTCACAATGACTCGTTAGTTTCCACAGTTTTAGATCATTTCTTCTCTCAGTGACTGTTGATTAACTTGTTAGAAACTTGTTTATTTATTACTTCATTACGTTTTGTAATTCTATATTGCAGTCATTTCAAAGGCTTCGGCTGTATTTTGTAAATATATATACATTATATATGTATAATGTAGCACTATGTATACACATACATGTATACACTATGTATATACAGAGTGCTACATTAAGCCCTTACCTCCTGACTTGATTTTTTTTGCGTTTGATCTTTCAGACAGGTGTTTGTTTTGGGGGTATCTTTATCTTTATCTTTATTTTTATCTTTGTGAGATAACCACGGTCAAATTAGAGCTGTCTTGAGCAACAATTTCCTGTGGAAATAAAAAAAAGTTTGATCTGATCTTTATCTTGTCTTAATTCACAATCTTTAACCGCTAAAACCACAAAAGCACCAAATATTAAAGATGCGGACGTTATCACATTGATTCCTTTGGGAATGTTAAAGACTGACATCCCCTCCTGGCGACAGTTTTATTTTGCATGGATAAAGGGAGTGGTTGTTATTACTCCTTGCTGCTGTAACTACCATGTTAGGATTATCTCTTTAACCTGTGTAATCACCATGTGGGTGTCCTAGTTTATAAACTTTAACAATCATAACTGCATTTCCACTGCAAACAGACTGACATCGCAAACACACATGCTAAAGTTGGTAAACAAATCACTATTCAAATAACAAATAAAATGGATCCAATAAGGCAACATCACGGCATCACTCAAAGAAACAGAATCTATGGAATGATGAAGGTATGACAGTTAAGTCGTACTTTCGCCTGTTATAACAATAATCTGACTCATAGTTGGAAAAGTGAAAACAAACTCCTTATTATATTATTCATAATAATATAATATAATATGGAATATATTATTTCTAAATAATTATCGGCATTTTATTTGATATAATATTATTGTATCTCATTTAGTGAGTCCAAACTGTGAGAATAAACTGATTTTTTTCCCCCTTGACCTCTATATGATAATTTGCTAATGTTATGTTGTTGTTCTCTTTTCCCGACCCCTGCACACACAAATACACAATTAAGCAGGGCGTCTGAACAAATGCAAAAACCTTGCACAGTACCCAACACCACAGGATATAAACACAGAACAATGTCCAAACAGACCTTCAAATAGTAGCGGAGAGAGGGAAAATAACACAGCTCATAGCCAAGTGTTTCACACTGTTTCTAAGAATGGAACATGAGGGAGCTGTGCACTCTCGGGGAGGCAAAAGTCACGTATGTGCTTTTGGGACGCAGAGCAATTTTGCCTTGTAATGTAGATTATACACCCGGGCAAGAAAGACAGCAGTGTGTGCATCTATCCTGTGTCTGTATGTGTGCAAGTATGTGGTCGTGTGTGTTTGTGTCAAGCAAGCTGCCGTTGTCAACCCAGTGGGTGACTTGTTGGCCCCCTCTGGACTTCGTCTATGTTGTATAGCTATTACACAGCGTGGTGGCTCTGGCCCCGGGGTGTGAGCCTGCTTTAATACCAGGCGCAGATGGGTCGCACCGTGGGCTTGCTGTGGCAGTCTGCCATCAGTTACAGCTCTGGTCATTCTGAATACACACTCCTAAGGTTAACTGGCGTGATGATACCATTTTCTGTCTGTGTGTCTGTCCTGCATCTCATACGTTCTCCTTCTCCTTCTCCTACTTCCTCCGTCAGTCACTCTAACATGAGGATGACGATACAGGAGTATCTGGCAAAGGATTACTTACTTCAGGGGAATGGAATGTACAGATCTGTGTGATGCAGAGTATTAGCCAAACAGAGGGAATTATGGCATAGAGGAGGAAAGATGAGAGATGAAATTAAAGGCAGATTGAGGATGAGAACGAGGACTGTGAACGACAGAAGAGAGGAGCGATGATGAAGACAGAAAGGGACAGTTAGGTGGAATCAGTGGTGTGTTGGAGGGGAGAAGGGAGTCAGTTTAGCAATGGTAGAACAAATACTTTAACACGTACACATGGGAAGTATGCCAAGTAAAAGGACTGATTGTAAACAAGAAATCCTGAAGGAAAATCCTCAAAATTGTCGACATGAGATTTTTCAGTTACATTTCCAGTTCTGAGGCTTTTCATGCTTTCAAATTATTTAAAGGATTACATTCTTCAGTGCAGCCTTCCCTTCTCTAAATCTCTGGAGATTATATCCAAAATGAACTGCGCCATCAAGCTCAAACAAAGACACCAAAGTTGTTTCTATCAATATTTTGGCAGCAATATTTCATCTCATGTTGAACAGAGGGAGAGATATCCTCATATTAAATGCATGTACCACATTAATTCAGTGACCGTGACAAGAAATCAAGGCACTTCTTCACATATTTTAGATATGCATAATTCAAGAACAATCTCTTTCCAAATGTGGGAGGTTAACTACCAACCGACCGACACATCCTCTCTTTCTCTCGCTCACACATTCATCCACTCAGAGCAATTAACGGAACAAACACAATCACTTTTTATTGCCTTGGTAAGAGCTCCGGCTGCTGTCAGGAAATGAGAGGAAAATATAAAACAATACATTCCATTACGGCCTACAACCGTATTGGTACTTAGATGATGTCAACAGCACAACGAATAACATTATAAGGAGCGTAACTGATTGTAATTTTCAAAAAGTGATTACTAGTTCACATCTGGAGTTGTTAAATGCTATTTCGTATTGTTGAAATAGTAACGCATGAAGATTTATAAAAGAGCATTTATCGTTTTTTTTAATTGTCAGCATAAAACACTTACTAATCTTTGGGACAAGATAACAACAGAGACATTGTCTTGCCATCCTCGTCATGTTCACGCATTAAATCTCTGATTATTTCTGATCGATGTTAAACATCCCCAAACAAATAAAGCTTTACTGTGTCCGACACTCCATATTTTCATCTCTTTGTTGTTTCCATCACCTTTCGTGCTTTGATCACATTATGAGATAGCGTATCTGATGAATTCATTTGCCAAAACAATTTCTCTACACTCATAATGCTCATTTTGCGATTTAAGTCAAGATTATAGATTACTCGTGATTTGGTCATTTGTTATTTTTACTTGTTTGTGTCTGTGTTGTACTGTAGTGGATGTGCAAATTGAACCCCCTCATTTCCTCTGATTGTATTTTTGAACAAATACCAAACATTACAAGGTTCCCCAAAGTAAGATGAGACGACAGATTCAGGTCATGTTTTTGATTCTAATAATTATTACATTTTCATTAATTGACTGCCGATCGTATCAAATAAGAAGAGTTATTCCACTGTGATGGTGCACTTTCACCAGACACCACACGGATTTCATTGGTGGTCATTTTGTGTAAAATATTTATGCCTGTTCTGCTAAAACAACCAAAGCTTTCAGGTTTAAAAATAAAAAAATCTCTGACAGCTCCAGCTTTAACAGTTGGGCATTAAATATTTCTCCTCGTATTTGAACATCACAAGCATAATTTTCACCTGCCAAGTTCCTCCAATGTATCCCGAATTTTAAGTCCTAAATGTCACTACCTTTTCTCCATGATTTAATTTAGCCCTCATCCAAATCTCCAAATCAGCACTGCTTTGCTCCACTGGCAGTAATTCCATATATGGCTGTCCCGAGTACAGCAAACAGCAAAGTAATGGTAAACAGGAAATAGTTCAATAGGTCCATTAAGCAGAGAGATGACTCATTAATGGACATAAGCACACAGAAACAACAATTCTGTGGAAAAATAAAACCTATTCGCCTGATTATACTGGAGCACTGCTCTGTCACAACATGTTCTAACAGTTTTGTTAGAATTGTGACTTTGTTTCTGCCTTTGATTCACATACAATTAATTAGACTTCGTGTCAGTTGGAGCGTAAACAGGTGGCTGCTCAGGGTGCTTTACTTTTCACCTCCACACTTTAAGCTACGCAAATATGCTACCTGAATAACAACTCGGGTCCGCTTAATAATGCATGTCAGAATGAGATTTGTTATTCAGATCGGAAATCTGAACGCAGAGGAATATTTGTATCATCGGTGATACTTAAAATAGCTCTCGTGGTTCAGCAGGTGATCGGAAATTTCCTTAAGAAAGAATCAAAACTGTGAAATCTGTGCAACGTGCAGCAGAGATGCGCACACGTGATTTCGTTTGTTTATGATTTCTCTCGGAGTTGTTGGTGCTCAGATGATTTGGTTTGTTCATGGTTCAAAAGTTTCAGAACCGCTGCAGCTTGCAGCTTGCAAAGTGAAACAATGGGCAACACTCTTGCGTAAATAAAGGTTCCACACTTCCTGTATTGTTCACTGACACTGTGGTCAACATTCTTTTCTGTGCCAAAGTGCTTCTCGCATTAAGTGCACATTGATTTCAGTTGCTTCTGTATGGGAGTGCATTTCTGTATTTTGGGAGTTAATGCCAGGCTGATGCAAAAAAAAAAAAAAAAAAAAAAAAGGACAAAGAATCCACAAATACTAACTAATATTAAGTGTGTGTATTTGAACTGACCACCCAGCGATCCAAGATTTCTCAAGTACTGGCTCATCTATTGAAATCAGTGAAATGTGTAACCTTTCCAGAATACCAACATTTTAGCACAATGTTGCCGAGTCTGCAGTTCTCTTTATCAAAACACAGTTGAGTTTTGTATCAAAGCTGCTCTGAATAAATTCAGTGTGAGGCTGTGGCAGGGCCACCACAAAGGCCTGTTCAACACTGAACCTTTGCTAACCTTTTCTAGCCGCTGACCTTCAATAATGAGACTATGTTGTCTCTTGTTCCTTTGGACAATCGTCCATTGAAACAACTGCCATTCATGGAGTTCACTCCACCCTCTGTGTGACCCGTGTTCATGCTAGTGATTAGCCTCTGTTGCATTTCCAACACCAACCGTACACAATATTCACTTGTAAATCCGATAATGTTACGTCGAAGCGAACGATTTATTGATTTAGATTATTTACCTGATGTCATATCACCGAGGCAAATCGGCTGTTTGAATTTTTATGCAAAACAAGAAAAAAAATTGTGTTTTTTACCCATTATATATATTGTGGAGAAATGGTTATTTAAAGTCATCTGTTCACAGGCCCATCATCCCCTCAAAGTCCCATTCCAATCCAGAAAAAAACCCTCCTCTTCATCATCTTCTCATTCCCCAGCCTTCTACTTGTGTTGCACATGAGCAATGAGAGGGGGATGGGAAGGAAGATGAATGAAACCGGGAGTGAGGAATGAAATGAGGGGTGGGGGGGGAAAGAGAGTAAGATTGGGAAAAATGCCCTTTGACTGGATTTAAAAGTCTGTGGCATTTCATTTTCAGAAAGAGGGGAGCTTCATCTCCTTCAGATCCTTTAAGGACCCACCTAATTG
>OMNV01000867.1:0-12772 GCA_900303265.1 Brotula barbata
CTTTCCCTCCACCAGAGGCTCTCCTTGGCAAAGCGCTGCAGCAGGAGACAGAAAGTGGGTCAGTGGGTCAGCCCAGGCAACAGGCTCAGGCTGGCTGCGCTCTGGGTGTAACTTGAGTCCTGTTACTCTCACAGAGCAGCAGCAGCTTGGCTCGCTCCAGCCGAGTCTTCCAACTATAGATAACTATACATTAAACTCAAGGAGCCAGCAGACTTTTCACCACATGCACTCATGAATTCAAGTGTTTGTTTAAATTCAAGTGACCTGTTTGAAAAACTGCTTAACAAACAGCAGTGAGTGAACTCAGAGGATTATCCAATTGACTGCTCAAGGTTAGGTTGCTTCATTGAGGCAGTATGTGTTGTAAACATTCCCAAAGTTCACGAATGCTCTAACCGGTGCACACCACTGCTTGTGATTGTATCTACAGTGGTTACAGGCTTAATCACCACAACTACTATTAACGCCATAATGTGGTGTCAAAGTTTTGCACCAATTAAATCAGCTTTCCGGCACGGTGGAGTGGTGGTGAGCAATGTTGCCCGACAGGTTAGATTTTTTTGGGCCAACCATGGTTCTTTCTGTCCTGTGTCTGCGTGCGTTTCCTCTGGATGCTCTGATTTCCTCCCTTCTCCAAAGACATGCAGCATAGGTGAAATGGCTTCTCTTTTTCACAGTAACGCAACGTCTAAGTTTTATTGCACACTTGAAGCAAGACAACAACTTAATGGTTTTCTATTTGGTGAATTCATTGTCCCTGGTGCTTTATTTTTTTTGATGTTTTGTGTAAAAGGAACTGGCCTTGTGCAAGATCCTTGGATTGCATTCACCCCTCTGTTCTGCAACATAACAATCACTGAAAATGTAACACAACATCACGTCACAACACACCATCTAGTTTTCAAGTGGCAATGCATCATTTACTGGTCTTAAACGCTATCACAACGATAGAAACTGAACGATTCTTGTTGATTCAGGAATTTGTTTTCGTATCCACAGGCTCTGTAGGAAACATCAACTCTTCAGTATGAACATGAACAAATATCAACTACGGGATTAATGTGATTGATTTGAAGGTTTCCTGATTTTCAAATCACTACTGACAGAATTAGCTCAAACCTGTCAATTTTCACCTCTCACCTATTTTAATCTTCATAAGCTGTTTGATTGCAGACCACTGCTTTTTTCAAAAGTTATTTGTTAAATTTTTTGTTACATTTGTCCATATCCTTATTCGTGTCTTAATTCCCTTTTAATTTGGGATGGCTTGCCTGCACCAGTGATCACACAAGAAAGCAGACATTTTAACATCTGTATTACAAACCTGATTAAAAAAATATGAACAAGTCCAATCGCTCAGATGACTTTGCAGCTGTTCTCATTAATTTCAGAATGCTTTGTGTATTTCACGCCATTGTAGGCTCTGTATCAAGAAGCTCAATCTAATTCAAACAGATTTGTATTGTGAATGGACTCCAATCTTTTCTTAAAAGTAGTACCACAATTTTTTTTTATTAGTTTGAAGCAGGCAAAAATGACTGCACGTTCTGAAATCTGTGTGCAATAGCCTCAGACATCTTTGTGGTGGAGCTGGATCGGCTATGATTGGCAGTGAAAACAATGAAGCCTTATCCACAGAGCATTCTTTCTATAAATCTGCTTACAAATTGAGGGATAGCGGTGTGTGAATGAAATTTCATTCTGGAATCAGAGCCTTTGTTGGTATCAATGCTGCTCCACATACTGCACAGAGATGCACAGGGTTTCCAGTTTACTCCTTTTGTTATACGCAAATCCACCTTTAGCAATAGCGGACATGCAAAACCGTCACCCTTTTTTATCATGTAATATCAACTCTGTGAAAGAGGCTTGTGTGACCAATTCACCTGTTTGTTATTCGGCTGTCATATGCAGTCAGCAATAGCTTCCGGAGCACTCGAACCATCCCTGGGTAGCGTGTGTAACTTTGTGAGGATCTCCTCTGTCTGTGTCACTAACCTGATGCCTATAGGTACAAACATGATCCACTACTTGGCAATAGTCCTCAAAAATACACAGTCTTTCAGACTGTACTGATTCATATGTTTGTTTTTGTGCAAGGTACAATTTTTACTCACATCAACAGCCAGTCTGAATTTCAATGGAGTTTCTGTGGGTGTTAAAGCGTTGCTTAAGGAATTCAGAAGTATAACTGTAGATGCAGACAAAGTAAATTGACTCAACTCATCATGATGTTGCTAATTATCTATTTTTTTCCACTTCCACTTTGTCGTGGTTTCTCAGTTGATGTTCTGTTTCTGTGTTTTCTGTGTTTCTGTGTTCACAGGATAAACACCACGATGCTGCTCATGAAATCATCGAGACCATTCGGTAAGTGATCCATCGCCATCCAACTGTCCATTCACAAACACAAACGGGCGGGCGGGTTTGACTTACGGGGGTAACGTAATCACAGTGGTCGGAGGGTTTCCGGCTCGATCCCCTGTGCCTGCAGTGTGTGAATGTGTGTATGAAAGGGTGAATGTGAGGCAAACATTGCAAAGTGCTTTAAGTGGTCGCCGGACTGGAAAAACACTATAGAAATGCAGTCCACTTACCATTTACTAAGTACTAGTTCCAGGCCTATTATATTGTGACAATATGATGTTTATATTCCAAGGTGGGTGTGTGAGGAGATCCCGGACCTCAAACTGGCAATGGAAAACTACGTACTTATCGACTACGATACTAAGAGGTCTGTTTTCAAGAGTTTGAAGTCAAATAAATGCCTGAATTTGTCCCTGACATTGAGTAAAGAATGGAAATGCAGAGAACAGACTCCTCCAGAGTTTTGAATTGAATTGAAGAAAATGTCATTGGTTGACATTAAATGACCCTCACAGGGAAGTTCAAACAGAGGAAGTACAACAAACAAAAGGAAACCCATTTTGTGTTTTATTGTCTTGGCAGCTTCGAGAGTATGCAGAGGCTTTGTGACAAGTACAACAGGGCCATTGACAGTATTCACCAGTTGGTGAGTCAGTATTTGTGAATGGTTTTGTAGGTAATGTAAATTTCACAATGTCATACCTTTTTACGTATATTGAATGTATAATTGTGTGGGAATCCCATCTTACAGTGGAAGGGGACCACCCAGCCCATGAAGCTGAACAAGCGCCCCTCCAATGGGCTGCTCAGACACATCTTACAGCAAGTATACAACCACTCAGTGACCGACCCAGAGAAGCTTAACAACTATGAGCCCTTTTCCCCTGAAGTGTATGGAGAGACGTCTTTCGACCTGGTGGCTCAGATCATCGATGAGATGGAAATGATGGAGGATGACACGTTTGTTGACCTTGGCAGCGGTTAGTCCTTTGTCTTGGGCTAAGGACCACATGCTACCGCAACATAACAACAGAACCATATTAAAAAGACAATTATTATTCATGAGTAGTGTTATATTAACAAGCAAAAGAAGAAATGACAACCTTTCTAAATTTTAAAACGCAAAACACGTTTCGATTTGAAGTTGTACTCTGTATTTCTTATTTGCAGGAGTTGGGCAAGTAGTATTGCAGGTTGCAGCAGCAACCAATTGTAAACACTACTATGGTGTAGAGAAAGCGGACATTCCAGCTACCTATGCAGAGGTAAGTGTATGCCCCCACAGTTTTTGTTACTGTTACACAAAATAGGCCAAGACATCTAAACAATTGGATCAAGTTTAAGACATCCCTGAGGAGAACTGTGAAATTGTAAAAAGTAAATACACACTTTCTTACTTGTAGCCACAGGATAATGAGATAGCACGATGCATGCTGTGACATTTTGTTCATTTTGACTTCAGTTAAGATCACGTTCAGCTACCGTATAGCAGCTTTGTTCGGCAGAACAAACGGCCTTTGTAATAAACACAGACTTTCATTAGGCCTCATCCGGGCTTCTTGAACAAGGACCTTCCTGTGAGACCTGTTCCTGGAATGTAACATCCAGGATTTCCCTTAACATTGAAACACACATTAATCAGTAAATTTCCTTTTTAAGAAGCCATCAGTTTTGATGAATTTTTATTTTAAATTGGTGAGAGAATAATGCTAGATTTCTTTCTTTCAGACCATGGATAAAGAATTTAAAAAATGGATGAAATGGTATGGGAAAAAACACGGAGAGTACACAGTAAGTTTTGTTTTAGAGTATTACTACTTTGTTATTAATCTGCACACACATCCAAAGAATTTCTTGGCATTTTCTAATGAGTCCCAAGTGGCTTGTGAACACGATGAACACCCCCACCACTATAGACGCAGGTGCAACAAAATGCAAACATTTCACCCAGTGCATTTTGACTTAATTTTAGTAACAATGCCCGTTCAGCACAACGTGTGCTCGTGTTTAGTATCTTACTGGGGTTTTTTTTATATATATTCCAGCTGGAGAGAGGAGATTTTCTATCTGAAGAATGGAAAGACCGAATAGCCAACACAAGGTATACTATTAAGCATCTGAAGGACAGGATTACCATTATAATAAAATGCTCCTGTAGATATGGATTCTATTTTTTATTAATTGTGGTCCTAAAACACACCCACATGCAAAAGTGGTCAGTGCATTGACAGAGCTTGTCCTCCTCAGAAATTTGCAATAAGATGCTCCTCCCGGGTAATTTTGTTATTTTCTCTATTTAACAACCAATCTAAAATAACTCTTTGTCTGTCTGTCTTGCAGTATTATTTTTGTGAATAACTTTGCCTTTGGTCCGGAAGTAGATCACCAGCTGAAGGAGCGCTTTGCCAACATGAAGGAAGGTCTGTAGTTTTTCGTCATTGTGTGTCCAGTGATGAATAGTGAGCAGCCTTCACGAGTACAGGAATGCAGTCTTTTAACTTTATCATTATCATTGTGAACATCACCCACCTGGCCATAGTCAGATGGCTTCGGAGACATTCCAAATATCTGCCTGAGAATCTTTGTCTGCCGTACATCTAAGAGTGCACGCTATCAGCAATAAGATCAATCAAAAACCGGTCAGATTGAAGTATAAATTTAGTTACCCAAACATCAGTAATGAAGTTTACACTACGGCGTGAAAGCATGTTGTTCTTGCACAGTAAGAAGTACACGCTACATGCACACATAACAACGTGCACACATTTTTGACTTGTATGTCAAAGCAACTGGTGGAAAGGCAGTAACAAATGATCAAAGGCAGATAAGTGGGCCCATCAAGCAGCAGATGCTAATAGCCTTTTTTCACGTCAGCCTTTGGTTTATGTTTGAAAACATCAAGGCTTTCTGTCGGTAGCCCAGGAAGTGACATAATATGCTTATGATGGAAAGACTTATTCAGATTTTCTCTGGTTTAAAAAAAAAGAAAAAGTTCAGACTTGGCACTCACATTTGATCAAAACAGATGTATGATACGTCACTATTTTATTTGACCCTGTGTTTCCAATACTAAGAGTGCTATGCGTTTATAGGGGTGAATAATTGTATTTTACTTGATAAGGAGCTATGTGTTATCATTATTCTCAGAGAAGCACAAATCTTTTGTTTGTTCTTTTCTTTCCAGGTGGGAAAATTGTATCCTCAAAACCTTTTGCACCTTTGAACTTTAGAATAAACAGTCGAAACTTGAGTGGTAAGTACTAGAAAAGCAGATTTTCACCATCAGCCGCACCAAGCTTTTGAAATATGATGGTCATGATGTCCCTCTCGGTCTTGCAGATATTGGCACAATAATGCGTGTGGTGGAGCTTTCTCCACTGAGGGGCTCTGTGTCCTGGACTGGGAAGCCAGTGTCCTACTACCTGCATACAATAGACCGCACCATAGTAAGCACCGGAACTTTTATTTTTAGCACAGTTGCCGTAACAAGCAATGAGAGATTGAGAAACCGAGTAGATTATTTAAACTTGTTTATTCAATTGAAGGAATGTAGAATTTACATGGGATTTTTTGGCAAATCATTCAACAAAACGACTGGTTAGTCACTCTAAACTAATTGATACAATAGAAACAATAACGTAAACTCAGGAGGTATTCTATGATGCCAAGTAACGTATTCATGGGCTCCTGTCAGTCCCTAGACACAGGTTGTCAGCTACCAGTGTCAAACCCACTGGGAATACTGGTTTGTTTCCTGGAAGCTATAGAGACTGTTACTGAGCGATTGGCCCACGTTCACGGGAGTCATGTTTGGCTGCAAAGTCAACATCCAGTATAACCCTGCCTTAGAATTAGTTCTCACACACATAGTTGCTGCTACACACATAATGAAAACATAACTCGGCTAATAAAGAAGGCTCATATAAATTTTCCTGTAACATTTTTGGGACTTTATTCACTGTATGATTGCAAGTTAGGCTGCATCATAAATATAGTCAAACTATAATGAGACTATAATGAGATCTGTCATTCCAGCAAGTTGATAATTTCACCCTTTGGATATCAAGTTACGGCCAAAAGTGTAGACTAATCACAGTTTTAAAGAAAATTTAAATGCACTGGCTGTTTGCCCTAATGGATATAAACTTTCTGACTTATGGTGTATCCCGAAGAGTAGTATTGAATATGCTAATCTTTCTTTCCCTGTTTTTCAGCTTGAAAACTATTTTGCTAGTCTCAAAAATCCTAAACTCAGGGTAAGTCTTCCTTTCATTTCTTGGTGTATAGATGATCACTCTAGCTGCTTACTGAAGCAGAAAATGTTTCATCTAATTTTAGGAGGAACAAGAGGCAGCTAGGCGGCGTCAACAGAAGGACAGTAAAAGCAATAGCACCACCCCCACAAAACCTAAAGAACAAAACAAGGTAAGATGTGCAAGGATTTACCAGACTGTGTGAGACAACATTTCCCATTGTTGTATTGTAAAGTAGCCATTCCTAATTTATTAATTTAAACTACTTTGCCTTTGGCTATTGTGTTGTTTGCTGTATAGGCCAAGCTCTCTCTGCTATTCATATTAAGTGTATGTGCCCATGCATGATACAGCAGGACTCTTGTGGTGAGGAGGAGCGCCCAAGCTTAATTACAGTGGTGAAGCCCTCACCCAAACCCAGAAGAGCCCGTCTCCTGTCTAAAGGTCGCAAGTTGAACAACAAGAAGCGTGGTCGACCTAAGAAGGCCGCTGTGGCTGCTGCTGAGAAGAAAAACAAGAAAAATCAGAGCGCCTTGGACCTGTTGCACGCCAAGACCCTTTCTGCAGCTCCCTCTCAGGGTCAGAGCGCAGGCACACAGAGAGACACACACACACACACACAGATTGTGAGATCTTGCCTTCCACTTGTAGTATTGTATGTATTTACTTGTTGGGAATGGGAACAGTAAACCAGTCGTGGAAAAAAATTATTTATGACCTCTATACATCTGCACTATACTGTATATGTCTCTCAAATCTTGTTTCACTTAAACTGTAATGTGTCTGTCATCTGTGTGTGTATAGATGCATACCGGTCACCTCAGAGTCCCTTCTACCAGCTACCTCCCAAGGTCCAGCACTATCCCTCTGGTCAACTGCTGTTGAGCCCAACTCCTCCTGGTCTGCAACAACTGCTCGGTGAGTTGATGAAGAGTCTCTGTTTGCTCTCTGGGGTTCACCTGTTATAAAACACATTGAAGTGAATACTGTTGTTGTTGTCATATCATTGAAATGCTAAACATAATAAATGCAAATCTTAACTGTCATTTTGAAGCATAAATCTGTAATTTTCGCATATTGCCTTACTCTTTTGTGGGGCTAAGTGAAATGATTGCTACAGAAAATTGGCCAAACAGTCTACGCATAGAGGATTGCTATTCATATGAAACAGCCACTGAATCTTCGATAGTATTGAGTTTAATCTGTTCTAATATATTTTGTATCATACAAATTACTGCAGTTTTGTTTTTTTGTATGCATTGCCATTGAAAAGTGGCTTTATATTTGTTGAATACGATTAACATTGTTACATCATGTCCTCAGTTTTCTCCTTTTGTGTCTCCAACTCGCATCTGATCATAGATAACATCAAGGTTCAGTACCTCCAGTTCATGGCCTATATGAAGACTCCACAGTACCGCTCTAACCTGCAGCAGCTTTTAGAGCAGGAGGAGGTAGGAGCACTACAGACATTTTCCTGATTCGATACTGGGAATATATGTTGTCCAACTGCACATACTGAACATGCACAAAAAGCACAAGATTTGCCAACAGTCATTTTATTTGTGTCAACATACAGCAATTCTGAAATGCAGTCATGACAATTAGATCTCAAACATGATACAAAAAACCCAAGTATAAAAGCAGTTATAGAGACGAACTTTGATCAAGTAAGTCATCCACAACGAAATAGAGGTAAGATTAGTGCATCAGTAAAATGCAGCTGCCTGATGGAAATAGCAAAAATGCACCAACTTTACATCATTTCATGTGGTCACAGCTCTAGATTTTTTTCTCCTAACCTGTCTGTTGATTTTTTTTTTTCTGGTTTTGTTTTGAAATATTTAAGGCCCAGCTACATGTCCACACTCACCTGCTGCATATTCCTGATTTTCTCTCTACAGCAAAAACACAGGGAGCTGTCAGGGCAAGCGGAGCAGCTCCACTCTGTGTGTCAGTCTCACAAGGAGAAGATCAAAGGCCTCTTCCAGACCAAACTAGATGAGGTAAGAAACATTTCTTTACTGTCCCATATTACAGCTGTAAATGTGCAATCAACAGCACTGAACAGCCAGTATGTCGTAGACTAATAGTAAATCTATCGTATTCCTTTCCAGAGCTGCAGTGTTATGTACCATGTACCATTTAGCATTTTTTTTTCAACTGTTTGACTCCTCTGTTTGTGCACGTGTGTGTGGGCGTGTGCACATTTGTGTATGGTGCTCAGCTGGGAGTGAAAGCATTGACTGTAGAGGACCTGCTGCAGGCCCAGAAGGAGATTTCAGCCCACAATTTTCAACTGAAGGAGCAAACCAAGCAGCTTGAGAGAGACATGGCCTTGCTGCGAGACCACAGCTTGCTACTGGTGAGACTGCCTTCGCTTGTGTTGTTTGTGCCTCTACTGTATTATTACAACATCATCCCTAGTGGTTCGTACCCATTGTTGTTGTTTCCCCATTTCTGCAACCGTAGAACTAGTTAATACAACACTTGTACCAGCTTGTTGTGTTTTGATGCTTTCAAGCATTATCTGCATCAAATGAGTCTATGTTGTGTTCCAGCTGAAGTGTCGATGCGAAGAGCTGAAGCTAGATTGGGGCTCTTTGTGTCTGGAAAGCTTGTTAAAAGAGAAGCAGGCCCTGCGCAGACAGATCTCTGAGAAACAGAGGCACTGCTTGGAGCTGCAGGTATGTAGTCTTGTGTGTTCTATGACAAATTTCCAAGCCTCTTTTCTGCACACCTTTTTTATGCTCTTCCATCCTTTCTTTGACCTCTTCGTCCTACCCCCAATCCCCAATCCTTCCCTTTGTCATACTCTGGGATAGTTGTTTTCTTGTGTAATGGCTCCCCCTGCTGTCTGTTTTCAGATCAGCATTGTGGAGCTTGAGAAAAGTCAAAGGCAGCAGGAGTTGCTTCAGCTCAAATCCTACAGCCCTACAGGCTCTCCATACAGAAAGGGCCTGGAATCACGGTCTTCCATTGACATGGACTCGTCTAAACATGGCCTATCCTCTGCTCCAACCCTCAACGGTGTCAGCACAGAGCTGTCTATCAATGGCACTGGTTCACCCTGCTTTGACCGGTCTAACACCAAAGGGGAGCTTCTTTCCCGCTACCTACCAATCTCCCCGGACCATGAGATTGTGCCTGCTCCTACTGACGCTAGGCAGAGGCAGCAAGGCTCCTCCCACGCTCTTCCTGACTACACTCGTTTCTCCCCCGCTAAGATTGCCTTGCGGAGGCACCTTAACCAGGACCCAACTGCCTCCACTTACTTGAGAGGTCCAGGGTTGACCACACATAGGTTTGTAGGCTACAAATGCACAAGAACTTATTTAATCTGTTATTTAATTTGCTCCCTTGGGCAACAAACAGCAAAAAGTAAAATTTGTTATATATGCCTGTTTTAGGGGCGAAATGGGTGGCGTTACCCCTCCATTTGGAGCCAAACAGAACTGTTCTTCTCCCAATGCATCTGATGCCCTGAATACAACACCTAAGAATTCTGAAAGGGTGAATATGTCTTCCTGTGCACATGCAGTGTTGCTCTGTCAGTATGTGAAATTTTTTCTGCTTTGCTCACACTGTTCCACCTCTCACTCTTTTTTGTCTCTCTCTCTTTCTCTTCAATAGAGTGGTAAGGAGAAGAGCCCATCTGTCCAGGGTGACAATAGCATCACAAGCCTTCCTATTAGTATCCCTCTGAGCACAGTTCACCCCAGTAAATTACCTGTCAGCATTCCGTTGGCCAGTGTGGTGCTGCCTAGCCGTGCTGAGAGACTGGTGAGTGCTGCAGGTAGTACAGCACCATTTAGAGAATGAAAGTGTAGAGGTTTCGGAGCTTTGATGAGGATAATTTCTTCAAACTACAGATGCTACAGACCGAATTGCAACCCTCAACATTGTGTTTTTTGTACTCCATCATAGTGCAGGATATTCTGTGTTGGAGAGCCAACTTAGTGGAGCATAACCACTCGATACTATTATAATAGTAGTCTATTATAATTGATTAATAGTGACAGCCTTAGTTATTTTAGTTTAGGTTGTGCATTTAGAATTTGATTTTTTTATTATCATTATTTCATTTTGTTTTGAAACCATACATAACTAATAGTCTTCGTGTTTACAATTTCAGAGAAGTACCCCAAGTCCTGTGTCTCAGACCAATGGTAAGGATTACCCACAACCACTACACCATATTCACTGACATTGCATTACACTAATTTTCTAATACCATATTACAATCTGGAATTTGTGATATAGTTATAACTCTGTGTCTTTACCCCTTACCTGTTTGGTCTCTTTAGGTTATTCATCCAGCTCAGGGCTGATGAATGGTGGTCCCCACCCGGAGGACCATGATGGTGCTTCGTCATCCCCACATTCATACACCACTACCCCTCTGACAGGACCAATAGGCCGCGGAGGTCCCATCCAGAGCCCCCCACTCAACACAGGAGGGGTTCTCCAGTATGCAGATGGACCCCCAAGGATTGTCCCAGAAGATGGACAGGATCGCCAGGGGGGTGAGTCCGATGCAGAGCCCCAGGACAGTGAGTTACGGCGAAGAATCTTCTTCTCCTCTTCCTCCTCTTCATCCTCGTCTTCCTCTTCATCAGGCAGCGTTGGTGGCACAGCTGGAGCATCCCGCCTCCACCATCACACAGGCAACTCAGCCAAGCAGGGATACCACAGTAACCATGGAAACCACCACCACCAGTCACCCAGCTCACAGCACACCCACACACCCACACACACGCCGCTATCACACTCCTCACACAGCCTCAGTTCTCAAGAGGGCCGTAAGCGTGGGAGAAGGAAGCGCAGCTCCACGGGGGCTGTAACAGCTGGTGGATCCCCAAAGAGGAGGTCATTCCCTGGGCTTGGCTCTAACAACCACTCCTCAGGGTCTCCACTTAACATCAACTCAATGGTGAGGTCACACCACAAATGGGATTACAGTGATCACTCAAAACACATCTTACATTTATTTACATGTTTCTGTCCAGAAATACAGCAGTAGGGTCATGATAATTGGCATGATCTTTTTCTCTGAACAGGTGAATAACATCAACCAGCCCCTGGAGATCTCTGCTATCTCCTCCCCAGAGCAGTCAAGCCGCAGCCCCAGTGGTCCTGATCTGGACCAGCCTCCTGTCTTGAAAAGAGAGCGCCCCCTGGAGCTCAACGGCACAGGGCGTTACTCCTCAGCACCAAGTTCTGATGATGAGGACTCACGATACCCTGCTGACAGCTCTAGTTCACGGTAGTGTAATGAATAGAATATAAAGATAATCGAGAGAAGAAATTATTAATATCACTATCATCCATAAAGCGGTCTCTCCACACTCAGTAATCTGGCCCCAACACCACTCTATTTTCATTAAAGAGGAAACATTTTATCTTTCATGCAGGTATTTATCTCTGACATGGTGCCCTAAGGTGTTTGGTATTTTCAGACAGTGATATGCATTTTGACGAAAGCCTATCACCAGAGGCCCATTGCTTAGATTGCCTATCACGTTGTTTTTCAAGTGCAAGTGTCCATTTTATCAGTTGTGGCCTTATGTGTTTAATTGTGTATTCTTTTATCTGTACCACACAGAATTGAAAGAAAAATTGCCACTATATCCTTGGAGAGCAGAGATGGCCCCAATAGAATTGGGGACGGTGAAAGAAGTAAGAAACTAATAAATGTAATTTGTTAAATTAGAATTGAAAAACCTTCTTTTAGTCCTGATTCTTGTCTTCTCACCCTCTTTTCTTCCTCTAGGCAGAAAATCTGGGAGCAATAGCGGTAACAGCACAGGTAGTGAAGCCTCCTCTTCATCCTCCTTATCGTCCACCAGCAAGTGGAAGTCCACCTTTTCACCCATATCTGACCCCAAGCAACCCAGTTCAGACTTGAAACAGGGGGGTTCTCCGTTTGGCATGGGGGGGTCCAGTAGGGGCACAGACTCAGATTCAGACCACAAACTGCAACATCAGTTGGTTCGCAAAAGCAGTGATGGGGAGACCCCCAGCTACATGACACCCAACCCGTTCCTCAGTCAGGAGTCAGGGTCCCGGGGTGGTGGCAGTGGTGGTGGTTTGGCCCAGGGAGTTGGCGGATCAGACCAGCGCCAGGCACTCCAGAAGCAGAAGACGGCTCG
>OMNV01000867.1:16757-54905 GCA_900303265.1 Brotula barbata
CCTGTTTAAGGGTCACAATGCCACAGCTCCACAGGGACGCCTGTTAAACAGGACGGCTTGAAGCCAAGAAGAGCAAAGTGTTGCCACCGCAGGACCTTAACATCTGCTGCCATTTAAAATCATGGCAGAGCAACATCTGCACCACTGAGCTTCAAACGCAAGGCGGTGCGCGTGTGTTTGAACAGATGCAGGAAAAGGTGCTTTGGCGCTAACAGATTCCAGCACTAGAACTGATCTCACTTTTGTCAGACGCTCTCACTTCTCAGCTTTTGTTTGTACCGACTCAGACTGCAGGAAAAATGGTGCTTCTGCTCGAGGTGACGGCAATCCATACTGTAAAAACAAAATCCTTACTGGTGCATACATACAAACGCAGTCTCCTCCACACCCGCTCGGTCATCAGATGTCTTAGTGATCAGGCCCTTCCTTGTAATGTGAGCATATTGTGTATGTGTAATGGTAAACACTTGTGCTTGATTCTACGTGGGAGTTTTCCACTTAAATTCAGTGTGTGTGCGTGTGTGTGTGTGTTTTGTTGTTTGTTTGTTTTTTCTTCTTTTCCGTTTTTGTCCAGAGGAAGATTAGACTCATGAAAGCTTTACGTGCTGTCCACTTGATCACTCTGTAAACGCACATGTGTTTCTGAGATGTGTTGAAGTGAAAAGAAGGAAGTTACTTGCCTGTTTTAGATCCTAATCTGAGATAGTAGTCCAATTGTTCACAGCACTGAGAAACCTTTTGTAATTATTGATATTAATGCTGTCTTGTTTTTCCGATTCCTGGTGTTTGTTGCAGTTGCTTTTAATCGTGTCCTCAGATTCCAGTGGATTTTCTTTTCTTTTCTTTTCTTTTTTTTTTCTTTTTTTTTTTTTTTTTCTTTTTTCTTTTAAATACTACTAGTCAAACATCACGGTGCTCTCCTTCACTTAAAACAAGGAAATTGCAGCTATAGATGAATACTACTCCTCTCCTGTTGTTCTGCAGGGAGATATGGTTTAATAATAATCAATATCAAGGTCCAGTCCAACCTATGGAACTTTCTGGGTTGTATGTGAGAGTGAGCCTAAGCGAAGAGATTTTGTAGCTATGATTTGAAGGTATGAGGTGCTCTTATTCAAGTCCTTTGGTGCACGAGCGTGATTAGAACCCCGAAGCTTCTATGCAGTTCTCCATCCCGCTTCACTCTTATAATCTGTGAGAGCTTTGCAGTCGAGGCTGTTTACTCTAAATCCCACCAAAGGTCTTAACTCAGGAACTTCCCAGATGGCTTGTAATGATGCAAGTTTCTGTCTCATTTGCTACTGCATGTCACAAATCTGCCTACCATCTTGAAGTCCCTCTCCCTCCCAGCTCAGGACCAGGCGGACCCTCACTTCGATTGGCTCTTGGTGCTACCGGCTAACAAAATTGCAACGTCCACACCTCAGATCCATTCTCACTCTCACATACATCCAGCTTAAGCAAAACCCAGCTTTATATCTCTGGCCGTAAGAAGCTGCTCCGACCTTCAGCAGCTTCCTCATCTCACAAATGCCTCTGTCTCGATTTCATGAAAGTTCAGCGTCCTCCGTTGTGGTCCCCTCCTTTCTGTACGGGGACCAAGACTGGGAGACTAATTTGACGTATGTATTATAGCGATCCGATCGGTGAAGCCAGGGCAGGTTTGAGGTGCAATAATGGCAAACCTGCTTTCCAAAAAAAGCCCTGGGTTTTCATGGACAAAAAATTGTTACTGTTCGGTGTTGGTGCTTTTATCCTAAGATGTTATAATGACAAATGGAATTAATATGTTTTTTTTTCTGCTTTTTATGATTATTAATTAAAGAAGTTTCTTATAATATTTCAATCTGTCGCACATGGTGGTTTTTATGTCGTGGCTTTTTGGCAATTGTGTCCAGAAATGTTTTATTTTGAAGGGAAAAGGAAGAAAAATACGGCATTCAGTCAAAAGCAGTCAAATCTTCACACGTCTGAGTTTTAATCAGGATATAAGGTAAACTTACGCTAAACGTTGGCTTTATATTTGTGAAGAATGTTTGATTTCATGCTTCTCCAATTAAAACCAATAGATTGTGACACCCACAGTTCGATGAGCGATTCCCACAGCTCACTGACACGAAGGTCGACCCGTGGTGCATCCAACATATTTATCAGGACGACGTGGTACCTGCCAAAAAATGTCCCACACATATCGCACTGAGGAGGCTTTACACACTTTGGTGAATGAGGAGCAATTCCTGCCATTCCTAGTGGGCGATTTATGATTCCGTAGAAGAATGAGCCTTGACTTTATCTCCCTCTCTGTGTCCACTATCGGCCCACCGCATGACAGAGACCTTGACTGTCTGCAAAACAAGGCTGCAGCTGTGAGATCTTTCTATTAAAGCAGCTCCACAGCATCATCGTCAAATAAGGCAACATCCCCTTGTTTTTAAAAATGGCCATGGAAATGCAAAATGATGCCAACTCATCCTCATCATCATCATCCTTCACACTTCTCTAGTTTACTTTCTAATGTTTCAGCTGCCCCTCCATCCGATTTCACCTCAGGCTCTCTGACTTTACCACAACAGCGTGACAGCTGTGATCGTTTTGTTGAGGACAGTAAGGGGTTTTTGAGGAACTTAATACCTGCGTTATCGTAACGAATCCTCCCTTGATCCAGATTTGTGTTAGCTGTGTGCTAAAGAAACAAACAGGGCTATCATGGCTTACTCCTCTATGTTGGTTACATCGTATCCGCTGTCAAACTCATCAAGGACAAACAATGTTCTGAAGCAGTGTGTTTCCCCACTTTGTGAGAAGGGGGTGTGGGATCATATAAATCCCATCCTCTTCAACTTGTCCCATCCTCTTCAACTTGACCCATCCAAAACCACTGATTGAGAGCAAGTGACCACAGACACACAGACAGACAGAGAGGTACAGTATGTTGCTTGTGGGTGTCGCCTTCTGTGGGTTACTGATGCTCTACAGGACCAGGACGTGTGTGTCCCTGCAGGTCTCGGCCGTGCACCGATCGCACACATGGTCCACGCAGACAGGTCAGACACGTCTGAGCTCAGATTTTAATGTTTCCCGTTGTGATGCTTTTCATCGTGTGTGGTTTAATTTGATTTGTTCTTTCAAGTCGAAGGAGACGTGGCCGGAGACCCCAGAGAGCAAACCTTCCCATTGGTTTCCCATCATGCCCTGTGCCTCCTGGATGACATATCTGCAGCTTTGCACGGTTTGGGTCAAAATGCCGAGGCGACAAACCTGAATTTGACCGACTTTGGAATCAGCACGTCTCCTTCATCGGGCACCGTTTTATCCCAGATGGCTAAAGTGCTGAACACAAACCGGATAAACGGACTGGAGGTTTTGCATCCAAACCAAGGTAACGACTGCAACCATCAACTCGATTCCTCTTCATCTTTTGTGTGAATTCGGTCCTCTGCTTTATACGACGGCTTGTTTTCTTCATCAGATCTGTTAAGTGAGGAAGAGGACGGAAGCGGTCTCACGCTAACCTTTGACCTGCCACAGACTGCTTTGCTATATATAGCCCCCGTGCTGCTCTTGGCATTCGGAAGTCCGTCCAAAGCAGGAGAGCTGGATGTTTCCTTCACAAGTCCGTCTCTGCATCCCAACACACAGGTACAGGGCGGCCTCACCAATCTCTCATTGTTCAGATCTGAAAGCTGTTGTGCTCCGCGGCCGAGCGACTCGTGATGTCTTGGTGTTGTATTTCTCAGGCTGTGTACATTTCAGAAGGGACACAATACATCATACTGACAGCGAAGACACCCGAGGCCAACACTCATCACAAATGGATCATCACCGTCGATACTAAATCCCCTGAAGTGGGTAAGAAAGCAAAATTTATTCTCTCAGGAGTTTTCTTAGTTAGGGAGCCAGAAAACGATGTGAATATAAAAAAAAAAAAGTTCTTTCTTTTTTTGGGGGGAGAAAACGTTTATAAAATCTCTGAATGAGATTTTGCATCCAAGGTGCTACAGCTCCAACTGAACAAGAATAAAACAACAATAAGAAATAAATATGAAATGGATGAGCGTAGGTCCTGTCAGCTTCCTTACTTTGTGGGCTCTGTGTTCTATTCCCACTCTTTGCAGATCAAAGGCTGAAAGAAACCCTGATTGGAGGAGAATCCGGAAGTAACGTGACCGCACTTCTGCTCTTCCTGTCAGACAGAGGAAGTGATACGAGGTCACCTTGGTTGTTTTCATCTTCCAAATTTTTACCAAGCTACTGAGACACTGTAATAAAAAAATAACTTTCCCCCTGTGATCCAGTGGAGTCCCGGAGACGTTCTCCTTCCTCTGTGAGTTGCAGAGGTTTCTGGGTGATGTCCTGCATCAGGACCACATGGACTCCACTCCCTCCCAGCTGGCCTCCTTGAAGTCTCTGCCTCCCCTGATGCTCGGCTTGTCCTCCAGCGAGGCTCTGCTGGCTGCGCGGCTCAACTCCTCCGCCCTTACGCTTTTCTCCTTCCCCGCTCGAGGCTCCACGTTCCAGGTGCACCTTGCAGAGCTGGCCCTGCCTCCTGCCCTCTTAGAGGAGCTCAGGCAGAAACTGGAACAGACTGCGACGCTCGCAACGGAGGTGATCAGGGAGGAGGAGGTGGGTCACAGGGTCACACAGAGGCTGAAGAGGCTGAAGGAGCTCAGTGCTTTACCCAATCAGGAACCAACAGCAGGTGAGCAGGAGAGATAAGGCATGAAAACGCTTCGACTCGCCGATTTAAACCCCGAGTCTGTGCAGAATTCAGATTCAAAATGGACTCGTGATGACTAAAATATTGGCAGGAATATTCAGAGTGATGAGTAAAGGTTTGTTTTTTATGATAATCAGATCAGGTAAAGGAGAGGATGAAGGGAAAATCACACAGAAGGAAAGAGGGAAGGAAATTAAGACGATGATGGTGATAATCTGATCTCATTTTGAATTAAAATTTGATTCTGTAAATTACAGCAAACATTAACTTAAACTCTGAAGGTAACTGAGCCCATTTTTTTTTTTATAAAGTTCATAAAGTCTTTGGTTGGATGTATTTCATTCCTCTCCTCCTGCTCATCTCTCCTCATGAATCCAAAGCCGCAGGGCGTCAGTACTGCGCCTTCCTCCTGCTCAAGGCCCTGCAGACCCTGACCCGAACCTACCAGGTGGACAGATCGCAGCGGGCCACCAGAGCCGGCCCCGAGGGCCCGCTGAGGGCCAGCGTGTGCGGACTCAGGAGCCTCACCGTCTCCCTGGAGAGGCACCTGGTCGGCCCAAACACCGCCACCATCAACAACTGCCACGGCGTCTGCGCCTTCCCCCTGGTGAGAGCCAACAACCACGCCATCCTGCTCAACTCCCACATCGAGAGTGGGAACGCCATGGAGCGCCCCCCCTGCTGTGTGCCCGTGGCCTACGAGTCCCTGGAGGTGGTGGAGCTGAACATGGATGGGACTTATCTCTCCATTAAGCCCGACGTGGTCGCCAGGGAGTGTGGGTGCCGCTGAGGGCAGGAGGAAGGTGGCGTCACTTTCACTTTTATAGCGTTATCGTTACACCGGATTCATTAATACGCTGGTAGAAAATGTTTCATTGCTTGTCCATGTTTGTATCTGTACTACAGTCACACACACAGTAACTCTAACATTTGTACTGCTGACTTTTGTATATGTTAACATTTATAGCATCGTTATCTGTCTTGATGTTGTTGATGTGTTGTGTTATTTGTAATAAACTAAAATGATGGTGAAATGGTGAAGAACTCGGTTCTGTTTTATCTTTATGTCATCATTGTTGACATGCGTCCCTGTAAATGACCCAAATGTGTCATCAGCGTGACTATGATCGAATCCCATCGTTTCCTCAGTAGTACAAACACACACAGATGAAATGTGTCGTTGTATTCATGTCATCAAACCCTCAAACAGCTGAGGGGTTGTTTGTGTTCTTTAATCAGTGACATTTATCGTTACTTTTGACACATTCATACTTTAGCTTTGGGTTTCAGGATTCTTTTCGTGTCGATTGGCTTTTTTCTCCGTCGTATCACTCCGACCTCTTCTGATCCCCACCACCACGTCAGGCTGTCCCACACGGAGACCTGCTGACATACAGGAAACACACACACACACACACACAACAGACTCTGCTTCAAGTGTGAAACCACAGAACACAACCTGTTGTTGCGCATAGACGTGAGGGCAAAACACTCATGTTTAGTCTCCAGGAGGAACTCATTTGATCAATTAAAAATGCACCCATCCGTTCATCCATGCAGTGAAACTGTGCACCTCCTTATTTAGACTTAATTCCCCACAGTCTCATGATCTGTGTGTGCTGTTGGACCTTGGTAACACCAGATACCAAAGTGCCCTAACAGAGCTTTCATAACACTGCTAGGAAGGAAATTCATTCTTATTACCTGGAAAAGCTCCCACCTACCAAAACACACACCAGTCCATGCACCCATTATATGCTGCAAACTACACATATGAATGGTCCAACATGGGATATTTCAATTTAGAACAGTATAATTTTAATGGAATTTACACAAAAAAATGAGAAATGCTTTTTTTTTATTATTCCTGATCCATCACCAGGTCTGGATCTGCAACAAAATGTACTTCTCCTGCCATGAAAAACGATTCTTGTGTTCTTCTACTACTGAAATAAGTGACTTGATGTATCTAAATATGTAGTTAAACTACAGCACCATCCGTTTTTACAAACTTTTACACCCGTATTATGCTGCTACTGATCCCAGACGTGCAGCGACTGAGCCGAAGCAGATAATCTCAGCAGCGGAATACCTGGAATATTGAACCATCCTGCACACTTCCGAGAAAAGGCACGATTCCTGTTCCCTCAACAAAGGCATCCGCAGCCTCTGAGAGCGAGAGAGAGAGAGAGGACAGTGAAGGCGTACGCCAACATCCTGACATGAAATGATGCACAACAATCAACAAAGAAACAAGCATGAGCATGGTTTCTCAGTTTTTAAAAAATCATCTGTAAAGTTTCCATCTGTATGTTTTGTGTGTGTATGTGTGTGTTGTGTTTTAGTACCGACCGTGTAAGTCGTTCACCCCTGAGCTCACAACAACAATGACCAGGGCCAACACCAGGCAGCGGTTCATCGTGAATCCCTTCCATGGGTTCGGGACCTCGCTCAGACTTTGGATGGACAGAATCCGCTCATAAGACACTAGACACACACACACACACACATAGAGAACAGAACATTCAGCTGCTGGTCCTGTTTTCACTGAAATGTCTTGATTGGTTGCAGACTCGTCTTACTTCTGATTGTTTCAGATGGAGTCCTGTAGGCCGTGGCGTGGCCTTCAAGCTGAAGCCAAAATGAAGCTGTAAACAGATTTTTTTTCTTTAAATCATGCATAAAGCGAACTGAGAGTGTTTAAGTGTGTGTGCATGTGCTGCTTACATCAGTCCTGTCACAGACTAAAATAGACACCTGCAGCCAGTTGCAAAGGATAGAAAATCTGATTATAAGAAACTGCCTCTTTAGTTGTACTTGCATCTGCGTACAGAAACGTAAAGGAACTCACCGGCTTTACAGGCTTCACTGATTTCTCACCGTAGAAATGAAGCCGTGGTGGTTTGGTTGACAGTGATTTAAGAGCTACGGGCAAGAGAGAAAGAGAGAGAGAGAACGTTATCCACACCCTGCACCGTGATCCTTTGCGTCTTGATTGGCAGGGACAGATGAGTGCTTGAAAAAAACAAAATGACATTTAGGGTGAGTACCGGTACTGTTGATGTGTGACAGTATTCGAGTACAGAAGCTACTGTAGATACAATACAACTGAAAGTATCAAAATGTAATATTATATTATCAGTGGTGATTATTGAAGGAGAGGGAGTTCCTTTCATACCTTCTTATGAGGAGCACATTCCCATGACAACTATAATAATAATATACTGTTACATGCTGTATACATTTAACTTTCACAGTGCAGCTATTGTAGCTCCTGAACACATTTTTACACATTTAGTCCAGCAATTTTTAATATCACTGAATGTAAACGACAGCAATGTGATAAGAATGGTAGAGTACTGAGACCACTGTTGGAAAATAAGAGGTGAAAGAAAACATAGACTGTGAAAATAGACTACAGAAGATGTCATAAGAAATGAAATGAAAAATCATACAAGTTTATTGTAATAACTCGTCAAATATTACGATAACTACATTGAATTGTAGTTATGTGATATAAGACAAATTGTTACATAAGCCACTTAAATACTGGGAAATGAAATGGTAAGTCGACTTTTAAGGCAAACAGTTTAGGGTTATTTTAAGGACATATGCGAAAAATAAATTTAAATCAGTTATTTACAAAACTCTGAATTTTTCTAAAGGTCTGTAAAGGTCTGTAGAGGTCTTCGTCACAGTAACCCGAATCTTTGAAATAGTTTTTTGGGCATTTTTATTTCAATATGATAAGAAGAGTCAGAATTATCCAGAATGAATCGTGATACATTTAATCTAATCTTATTTTTGCAAACTGGGCATTTCTGCCGACCTTAATCACTAAAACGTACCGAAGGTGACGTCATTTATTTACGTTTAGACGTCATGACGTTTGGACACGCCCCCCTGTCAAATACAACAGCCAGCTGCTCGGTCTATCGCTTACAGACGGGGAGAGACAGAGGAGCGGCGTAGCGGACGCTGCCCGGATGGTTAAATCTAACCTACAGACGATTTTAAACAGTCATTGTTTTGTGAGAGAAAAAGAAAGAAACTTATCCAACATGCCAGTCATCGAACAAACCAGTAATAAACCTGAAAGTGGAAGGTACGTGGGTGTGATTTTCTCTAAGATAACTTGGCTAAATTTAAAGCCCGCGGCCTGAACCCGACACTGTCTATTTCCTGGAGTAGACCAAGGGACTCTCGTGTTTACTACTTTTTCCTTAAAATGACGTAACGAAACACACTGTCTAGCCGTTTTGTGTGAAAGTTTATATTTTGCATATTAAAGGATTCATAGATTGGCATCGTTTAAAATGAATCACGAGACCTTGACCGTGTAGCATTGTTGCTCATCATCGCTGTCCAACGTATAGACATCGTCAAAGCAGACTGTTGTAGCTGGGTCTTATTAGCATCAGCTAAACAGCTAGCCGTTAGGTGTTAGCTTTAGTGCTGCTAACCAGACGTGGCAGCCGTTGACGGCAAAGCTTTGTTCGGCACCTTGTTTTCGTTTAATCATGAAGGGTCGAGTCTTCGTAATTTGATGTTGCTTCATGGCAGTATGGTGGTTTAATATCGATGTGTAGTTTCGGCTGGCTTCTTAGCAGGTTTGCTAACGATTAAAGTCACTGTGTTTACTCGGACGTCGAATTGTTGGTGCTGTTGCGACATTTATTTATTATCACATTCTTTGATTACGTAATAACCTTTTACTTTAACTGGCCTTTTATCGATACAGTAGTCGACAAACATTTTAAATATGAAGGCTTGTTGCTAGCTATCGTAGTTAGGTGTGTGAATTGATGATTTGTAGCTGTGTAGGTTGTTGTTTTTTTTTCCCTCTTGGCCCTCGGATCAGACACTCAACTGCACCGGATTAGAGATTATTTTCATTTCTGTCGCGCAGTTAGCTGAGGTACGGAATTAGATTTTAAAGTAGCCGTCTCTGCCTGTGTTGATCGTTGTAATAACAACCCGTTGTGGTACTAGATACTAGTGGATTTCGTCCCAAATCCTAATCAAGGTAGCTTCCTAACTGCCAAACTGAGGCCTGATAATCCCGCTCCAATGCGTTTACCTGGTCGAGTCATGTCAAGACCTGGTCGAGCTTGTTTGACTGTATTAGAACTTGATCTGGAATTAGAAAAATTCCACTGCACTGTAGGGCGAATAGCATTGTGGATGGATTGCTGACGAAGCTTACAAGACCAATTTTATGACACCCATTCCCTCTGGCTGTTACGTATCCAGCTATTTTCATATTTTCATTTCCTGTTTAACCTGCTGCAGCCATATAATTTGTCTTACATAACCCTCAGCTAGAACGACGGTTCAGGTTGCCTAATAAACATTTAAGGGCAGTGGTGTTTCTCTTTTCTCTTTGTAAACATTCCCTCAGTCCTAAGATGGAACATATGGCATAATTTGAAGTAAATTTTAACTGCTGTCCTGAGGCCAGCGATCATTTTACGCGTGGAAACGCCATCATTTTCTGTAAGTAGGGGTTTATCTGTATGACATCCATTTAATTAAAAAAAATATTGCTATGCAAGCATGAGTTTGACGCATACAGGACCATGGATGTGAATTGCATTAGTCTTTGAAGGCTGGGGGTTTCAGATAATTCTTAATTTCAAGAATTGTAAACCTTGAAGTGAGTTGGTTTGAATGCAGCACAGGTAGGGATACGCACAGGAAGAAATGCAAGGCTTTATATAACAATATTAGTTTGCTGCTCACAATATGATAACGTGTTTGAAATACATCTTGGTGATCATTATCTAAATTGTCTAAAATGGTCAGGTATATAAATTCAAGTTAGACTAAGAAGTGATGGTGACAATGGTTCTCATTTGGTTCTCACACATCTGTTCCACATATAGCATAGCAGTGGCATTTACGTAAGTGAGCGTCTGTGAAGCTCTGGGCGTTCGGCTCACAGCGGTACTGTTGCCGTAGGATTTTCTTCCTGTTGGGAGCTCTTCTCAACACCCTAACTTTATGTGCACACATAAATACATACATCACTTGTATGTTCTATCAAACGCTTCGACTTTTCTCTGGTTTAAACGGCTGGTCGTACTGAATATAGTGGTGTTTGTCACTGCCTACTCAGTAAATACTGCTGGCATGGACAGTGAGGGATTAAAGTGGGCTAATGCTTAGACAAACAGCCCATTTTTTTTGGCAGGTTCCCATAGAAATCATGCAACGAGTTCAATGTAGAGGAAATAGAAAATGAAGAAGGAAAGGGGAAAAAGGAGGCACACACTGTTTGTACTTACTACAAAATGGAAAAACGGTCGTAGGGATTTGTGGGCTACACTCTCTCATTTTACTCATTGCCTCCATTCCCCCTGGACTTTGCCCCGAAGGTCTCTGTAAAATATACACAGATGGACTTTGGTGTATATTTGACTGAAATTTGGTACGCTAACTTGTTTCTAATTCCTCACCATTCACCAGTGATTGCATGTTGTAAGATTGAGTCACCTCTACTTCCTGTTTGTTATCCTGTGTGAACCGCTCAGCGATTCACTGTGTCATGTAGACATCTGTGCTTAAGATGGGGGCAGTTACAAATTAAACTTTAATCCCCAGCCTTGTGTGTTATTTATAAAGAGTAAAGCAGTAAACAGCCTAGAAAATGTGTTATTGCTGTTTGAGAGATGACTCACTCTGGGGCACGGTGTGTGCTCCGATAGACATGTTATGTAGGGATTATTTGAATACTTCACTCAAAATGGCTCCGTTTGTCTTGTCCTCCAGCATCTCCAGCCCCAGGAGGTGCTCCCGCTGCTGCAGTAACCCGTGTCCGGGGCCTCTGTGGTGCTCCTGATGCCCCTCTCCCACCCCTGAAGATCCCAGGTGGGCGAGGGAATGACCAGCGGGATCGCAATCTTTCAGCTAAGCTGTTCTATTCTGTGAGTTTAGACACTTTATAGTTCATTTCATTTTAGTCAATTTTATGATTAGAATTTTCCACCTCAAAAGCTGCACCTTAACCAGATATGACAACCGAAGGGGTCAATCAAAAATCACGCAGCTCTTAGGGGAGCTTTTGGTGGAGATTTCTTTAAAATCTTTTTTCTTATTTGAGAGAGTTTTCCCTTATGTTTGTGGGGAATTTCCTTCATTTAAGAGATTTCTTTCTAATTTTTTTCCCATAAAGGTTTAACATTTATTTCAAAACTTGCTTTACTCAAGATTTAGTAATTCTAGAATCAGTATTTTTAGAAACGGGAAGAAAATTAGAATGTTTGTCAAAATAAATTGGTTCTGCTAGTATAAAAGGAAAATTTCAATATACCTTAAATTTTGGTATAATTAGATGTGAAAGTTCTTTGGATCAGTGGTTAGATGGGCGATGAAGTGTTTCAACTTTTTGACCCCGTTTGCTTTCCGGTGCTTTTAGGATGCTCAATTGTTGGTTCTTGAGGAGCCTCCACCTGCCAACAGCAGAGTGCGCTTCTTGATCTTTGAACCCCGGCGTTCTGAAGGCAAGCACTCTGTGTGGAGGGCAGCGCTGAAAGGTGGGAACCTTTATGTTGAAATCCCTCCTGGAGCTTTGCCAGAAGGCAGCAAAGACAGGTCAGTAGGCACCACGAGTGTGTTGCTTTATCATTGTGAATATCAGAATACTTTTATAACTCTAAAATCTTTCAATGATTGATTCAGCTATCACAAAGAGCTTTAGTGCCACATTGAAAACCTTTTTGTTTTGTTAAGTTTTAATACATTATGGAGTCTAAACTTTATTTTCCACTGTACCGGCAAGAGACCCATTGTATATACGTCAAAGGTACTGGATAATTGTAGTTAATTAGCATAACCCTTAAGAATTCCTTCAAAGTTTCATCATACTCACATGAATAGCTTAACTTTGCTCTCATTTGGGTTGACCAAATGACCAGCTCATGTCACATCTTTGCATCTTAAACTGCTGTCATTGTATAACCCTGAGTGACTCCATCTTTTCTGACGTGAGCCATGGAAAAGTTCACGTACTCTCATGAGTAATTATCACCTTTGTAATTCATTAACCTGCCATTTCTAACTCACTGACACGTCTTTTGCTCGGTCTCCTTCCAGCTTCGCTCTTCTATTGGAATTCGCAGAAGAGCAGCTGCAGGTTGATCACGTGTTCATCTGCTTTCACAAGAACCGTGATGATAGAGGTGAGGCTTTCTCCAAGTTGTTCATGCTTATTTCAGTTTTCATCGTAGAATATTTAATATTCAGTAGCAGAAGTCAAACTAATTAAATAATTAATTAGTATAATTATATACTGTATTATATACAGTATAATTATATACTGTAGGCTATTTATGGTGTTAAGTGTCACAGGTGCAACAGGAGAGGGGGGTGGGCTGTGCGTTCTGCATTCCACTGATAGAACTAATAGTGGAACTGGCAGCTTAAATGTTTAATATGAAAGTACAGACTTTCATCTTGTAATTTGAGGATGTTACATCCAAATCAAAGGAACAGTGCAGAACAATTTTTACGCACAGTTTTAGAGGTAAATCGAACAAACTAAAACTAAACACAAGTTAATTTCTCCTTTTGAATACTGGGTTGCAAGTCCTTTGCAGTTAGTGAGTCATATAGGCGGTTCCATAGAATTTGTGAGTTCGTAATTTCCTGACTCATGAAATGATATAAACGCTGTCGCCAGTGGTGTTGCTCAAGCTGTTTTTTTGTATCGATTAGTCCAGATGAAAAACGCGGCGATCCAGCATGTACGTCGTGACAGTTGAAAAAAGAAAAGACAACTGGGCTCTTACCGTTTCCTCTGCTCTCTCCTCAGCATCCTTACTGCGCACATTCAGTTTCCTGGGCTTTGAGATTGTGAGACCGGGTCATCCCCTCGTCCCCTCCCGACCTGACGCTTTCTTCATGGCTTACAGCATCGAGCGAGACTCCGCTGACGATGATTAGAATACTGTTTCAAATGTTTGGTGTTCTTATTTCTATCCATACTCAGTCCTCTTGATCAGTTTTGGAAATGAATATATAACCCAAGTTCAGTGTGGTCGAGCAGTTCTTTTTAGTTTACCTTACCTTTACCTACCACGTGCTGTATTCAAACGTTCTTTGCACTAGGGTAAAACGTTACACGCCAGCAATGTGATGCAAGTGGCCGGAAAATGATTTTAACACTGAATGACTTTCCATGATGTGTAGTGACTTCTCGTTCCTGCCCCCTCTCCTCAGTGTAATATTTATGATGACTCTTTGAGTTCATCTTACTTGTGTAATTAGATACGTTTTCATGCTAATTATCATCATTGATTTTCCTGTTGATATTTTTTTTAATGTGTGCATGATTTTCAATTGTTGCTTTGAGTCGCTTGGTAGAAATCTGCATGTTGTAACTGAACTCAATAAAAGTGCTCACACTCACCTTAAACCGCGCGATTTCTGTTCCGTACGATACAAAGACGCAGCCTGTTCGTTTTTACGATTTACCACGACTGAATATGCTGAAGGAATAATCGTGTACAAAGGTATGGGCTGGTCTAAGGATAATGGCTGAACATTTATTTGAAGCTGTCTTGGTGAGAAATTGTCAGGGCTGTAAGTGACAAATGAAAATTGAAATCACATGAAAATGTACGGTTATAAAATGTGGTGGTTTATTAAAACTGCATGTGCCAAAGAGGAGGAGCTCTTCCTTGCTTTATCTAACCCACCAAATCTAGAATGTGTGAATATTAACTTCATATTTTATTGTGGGCTAAAGGTAGGAACAATGTGTGTTGACCTCCTGAACGCCGGTTAATGAATTGGTAACTGTACACATAAAGCCAAACAGTTCATCATTACTTATTAGATCCTATAATAATTTGTCATCTCATGCCATGGTCCTTCAATATACAAAAACTTTACTAGCTTCGCATTCGTGTTGACATGAGCAAGTGTGTCGCACATCAAGACAACACTACAGATGGGAATATTATACATATATAGACAAAATAAATACAATGTTCAATAGAATAAAACTCTTAATTGATGACACCCGTATTATATCGTACCATCTCATATGACGTTACAATACATGAAGTCCCCGTCCCAACTGAGTCACAGAATCAGCCGACGCTGAGAGGATTTCTTAGCAGATTAGTGGCACTGATAATAGTGTCAGAGTCAGTAAACGAGAGGAACTGCAGACACAGACAGTCGTCCCAATCAAGTCCAGACTGCTCTTGGATCAGGCCTTTCTCTGCCATCTTCATCACCAGCAAGGCTCTTTTGATTGTCAGCCAGTTGTGTACGGCAGTATTTGTGGAGCTGCTCTGGTTTAAGATCGGGATCTGGGGGCCCCAAAGGAGGACCTGAAGCATGGCCAACATGTCTCCCACCTGTTCCCAGCTGGTCCCATTCTGGAGCCAAGCAGCCAGATAAAGCAGAGCCCTTTTATAGAGGTTCTGGGACAGTGTCTCCTGCTTTCGGTCGAGACATTGCTGAATTAACGCTCCAGTCTGGGATTTGATGGTGAGGGGGTGGGGTTCAGAAAGGTGAGGCGGCTGAGGAACTAACACTACACGAGGAGAACCCTTTGTCCTCCACAAGGTCTGCAGCTGTCCCCTTTTCTCTTTCTTTTTCCACTCTCCTTCCTCTCTCTCTTCATTCAAATTTCCTCCTTGCTCTCTTCTGGGCCACACCAGAAAGATATCCCGAGACCTCAGCTCACCAGCTGTGCCACACTCGTGCAGATGTTCTAACCCTGTTAAAATCTGCATAAAGAGAACGCACAGCCGTCTGTCATACAGCTCTGCGCTCTGCAAGGAGCTGCTCTCCTGAATAAAGTCTTCCAGCGTAAAGTGTGGCAGATCTCTCTCCACGCTCACCGAGAGGCCTTTGTGCAGTAAAGACTGAGCGGAGGGCTTGGTGGTGGTGGTGCCCTCAGTGCTGCCTCCAAATGGTGGATCAAGAGAAGTGCAGGCTGGCATTGAGGGATCCTGCACGTGTGGCATATTGGTGTTGTTCTGTAGGGTACTGCTGGGCTGGAAATGAACGATGACGTCCTGGACATTGATGTGTGTCGGCTGGAGTCTGGCATCAGCGGAGGGAGGTGTGCCGGTCCGTTTGTGAACCTGTACACAAAGAGCAAAAACTGAAGTGATGGGGGCTGTTTTTTGTGCTGCTTTATGATTCATTTTGCTCTTCCTGTGGCTGTTTGTTCAGAGGAAACTGCCACCATGTGCCACAGATGTGTTCTAGTGATAGAGATCATGGTTAACCCATTGGCAGCTGTTTGCAAGTTGCCGTCAACTGTGCAGTTGTTATTGCAAGTAACTAAGACAAGAAGATAAAATCACAAACCACAAAACATCATGCATCCCCTCACACACATGCTGTGAACTATGGAAACACGTTGTTACCCTTAAACCAAGCACCCGTCCTGGGAACTTGGAGCTACTCAGGCTGTAGTAAACTGCGTCTCCGATCTGCTGGGGCGTGTCGCCTTCACGCAGCAGGAAATCCGCGGGCCGATACGAGCTGATGTCCCCGTCAGTGGCAACCTCGCGCAGCAGAATCTTTGCCTCCATACTCCGCGCTGCCTGCCTGAGAAAGAGTAGATGGCGATACTGGATTCTCTGGGAAACGAGGCCTTGGTTCTCCGGAGTGTTGAGGAGATATTTGGGGAGTTGTTCATCAGGTGTGTCGAAGCACAGCTCGGACAGTGACAGTAAGGGGTCTGGTTCATCCTCTTCCATCTCTTCACAGCACTGAGTGTAAGGAATGGGTGCCAGCATGTACAGAGGGTTGTCGAAGTTTTGAGTTTGACTTTGGAGCCGCAGAGGAGAGGATGCGTGCACTCTGGAGTCAGGAACCGACGTGACGCGAGCTACCCTCTTCTTCGGAACAGGCGGTGGGGTGCAGTCAGAGAAACATCTCACCTGGTGGTGGGAATGATCTGGGAAACAAAATGATTCCTAAAGTCACGTGTGCAAGCCAAAGACACGCCCACAACACAGCAACGGTCCAAAAGATCATCAACAAGCGTGGGAATTTGAAAAACTTGATGTTTCAGGAGTTGGTTATGCATCCATGAACACTGCGTGTGTTGCGTCAATGTAAAGTTGGCTTTCAGGTGTTAGTTCCTACTTTTCAGTTCTCAAGAAAAACAGGAACTGAGAAAATCGTGGACAGCAGATAATAGTTCACTGTTTTTTCCCCCCCCCCATATACTTTAAATGTCAGAACGTTCACATTTATGGTATCATTCAACAGTGGACATTTAGGAGCATGATTGTCAGAGGAGATACTTTGTTCCTGTTTCAGTCCTCACGAGGTCATTTTACTGGGTGAATGCACCGAAAACACAGCATATGATCTACACAAATGAATGAAAGTTCACCGGTGGTTAACTTACCGTGGAGCTGGTGTATGGGGCACTGAGTGGCATGGCAATCGGTGGCTTCCTCAAATACATCGTTGAAAGTGTCGTGTTGGTGATGGAGTCCATAAGGACTCAGCATAGCAAAGTCCGAGTCCTGACTGGAGCCTCTGGATGAGCTGCTTCTGAAAGGACAGCTGGTGATATTACTCTGTGTAATCTTCATCACGGATCAATACAATATTAACAACCTCCATAATCTGTTCCTTATCTTTATTCTCATACTTTTTACATTTCTAACCCATTTTGTTGCTGCAGATACAGTATATATTGTATTTTGTGCCTTTGACGACCCTTAAAAGTGCCATAAATTCAACATTTTTTAGAGCAGCAGTACAATCAGCGTACGCCCGTGCAAAACCAAAATGGAAAGAGTCGCTGAGAAGCGTGCTGTGATTTTTGGTGGTCTTACCTGCGCTGTTTTACGGGCAGGGCCGGCGGCTGCTCATTTGCTCTGCTGTGTGTACCGGACGCCATCACTGAGGCTGCTGTATCCACACGCTCACAGACTCTGTATGTAAATGGAACGGATGGAGAGGCTTTCACTCTGCTTCCTCCTTCTCCTGACAGCGTTTCTCAGAGCTGGAAACCAAGTTTTTCAGTTTGATATCGCTTTCCCTGATCAGTTGCACACTAAGCTTGAGGTTTCGTGCCGGAAAGGTTGTGTCTGTTGTGAGGGGAGAACTGCTCGCTGTGAGCTAACCTCAACAAAATGGGGAAGAGCTGTTTGAGTACAGCCCCTTCAGTTTTCACTCCTTTCACTTTGTTTTCCTTTCAGGCAGAGTTTATCTAGATTCACCATATGTAGCCCCAGCGTGAACTTTTCTCCTTTGTCTGGGTTATGCAGTTTGACCTTTTACAAATCCAAAGCCTTTTGTGGGTCTAGCGCTAGCACGAAACTGACTTTAAAGGAGAAGCAAAATATTGTGTGCATATTTTGTGCATTTTGTGATCGTCGGTTTAAGTGAGGTTAACCTCCTCAACTCTTCACAAACTCATGTTCTGCAGCCAAATGTTGCTCAAAACCACAAAGCTTTATTCTAAATTGTAGTTGATGTAACAGAGAAAAAGGCACACTTAAAAGATATTTGACTCATTTTTAAAGTACATTAAGGTTTAAGTTAAGTTAATTTAGAGGGTAAAGCATTGAGATGCAAATATGATTGCATAATTGAATATAAATTGAAATTTTAAAAACGTTGTAGCGTGCACTCCTGATGTACCCATTCAAGAATGACTCACACATCCGCTCTGTCTCACTCTCTCTCTCTCTCTTTCTCTCTCAATATTGCAATATTAATCCTGTTCTAAATATAGCATAACTGCCACTATATCAATGACAAACATAACCACAATGTGTAAATATGCAGAGTGCTGCAGTGTTGGTTGGCACATGGGCAGCGCCTTAAAATGTGCGCTGCCTTTATTATTATTCTTTAGAAAAGTTCTTTGTATTTTCTATTCTTCATGAAAAAAAATGAAGTATGCACTCTAGAGTGATAAGAGTGACTCTCATCCCTAAGCCAGGCTAAGCTAAGGTGAGATAGATAGATAGATAGATAGAGAGAGAGAGAGAGAGAGAGAGAGAGAGAGAGAGTATCCCATTGCATAATAAGTGAGGACCTCCTCACCGGAAGTGACTCATTTCAAATCTGAACCCTTGTTTGTGCAGAGATAGAACAACTGCCCACCTCCATCTTACACATAAACAAACATTATAATTTTAGATGAGTCTCATCTATTCTTATGTTCAGTGCCATGTATTTTCCCCTCCGTCCACTCGAAGCAGACCACTGTGCTTTGTATCCACCTACCTGTGTGTCCTGTGCTATGAGGCCTCATTAGCGGCCTCTCCATTCCGCCTCCTCATATTCTAAGGAGAGGGAGAGCTGCGTCGTTTGTCTGAGATGCATTGGCACACATTCACAACTGTAGGTCAGAGTTAAGTACACAGAGTGAATAGGAGCAAAACACGAGAGGCGCTGACATTTAAGATGATGAAAGTGGTTCAGGAATTCATTAACCTTAGCCTGGATGACCTCAACTATTCACTGGGCTTGACAAGATTAGATTCAAATGAATTAAAATTGGATTTGGGACCACGGCAAAGAAGAAAAACACAGATATTTCGGTTTATGAAAACATAAGAATACACACACAGGACATGAAGCGCTCTGTTTGTATCGTTTTATTTTCAGATTGAACACCCGTCATTGCACTGTACTGATGTGAGACAGAAATTTATGTTTAATAAAAAGATCAAAGTTATCAGCACTCTTACAGAGATGAACACTGAGGTGTGGTTTGAAGAAGAAATATATTTATTTGTTAGGATCAGTCACTTTGGCGATCACTAATGGTGGGAGGTGAAATGTTTCTTAATAATCTGATAGAATTGACGTTTGCGCCTGTGGTCGACGCCCCCTTGTCTGGCTGTAGCAGACTGAGCTGAGGAGGAGGCAGAGGATGTTTGTGTCGCTGTCTTGAGTATTCTTCCATTAGTCAGTGACGCTGCTGAATCTTTGGACAGTCTCTGTTTAGTTGCAGACTGCTGAGAAGAGATAGCGTTGATGTTAAAGTTTTGTGTCTCTGAGTCTTTTCTGAGATGACGCGACGCGTGCTCATCCTTTGCAGAGCGCCGCAGGCCCGCCTGGCAGAGGAGGGCCTCCTCGCTGGCCATCTGTGGGCTCTGGCTCAGCGTGATGAAGCCGTAGGGGGTGGTGACCTTGGTGAGGTGTGGCAGGGAGAGGGCGGCTCTGCTGGAAGGGTCCAGGCAGTGCTGAGCCTCCGTGTAGGGGCCGGGGAAGGAAACTTCCATTTGAAGGAAAGAATGGCTGAAGGGGTCTGAGACGCTCCGCTCAGCTTTGCGGCCTGACACAAATGGACTACAAGCTGACAATGATGTGGAGGATGAGAGCATGGAGCAGGCTGTAGAAACGTAGCCTGATGAATCTTCCTCTGCAGCAGAGGCCCCTTCGTCTGTTTCTGCATCGTCCTCCTCTCGCTGTCTGTTTCTGCTGCTGTCCTGTAGTCTTAAGCCCGTTTGGACAGACAGAGGAGGTATGGTGAACTGTGGGATGCTGTCAGGCGTCAGGATGTTTGTAAAAATGTTGTCCCGGCTTGTCTGGGAATCCGATCCCACAGAACCCCCAAAAGACTTTGCACTCTTCGTTGCCCACAGAAGTGCACGGATCCCTGTGCTGCTGTGCCTGCGAGCTGTGGAAAAATCATCTGAACGAGCGGCTTTGGTGGAGCTGCAAATGGCTCCGATGCTGAACGTCCGGGTGACCGTGTTCTTCTTCATCTCTCGGTGTCTTCTGCTTGCTTTGCTCCCAAGCTTGATTGTAGATTGGCAAGGCAAAATGTTGACAGGCTGCCTTTATATTTGTCTGCTGTGTGCCACACTGTCCTTCACACAATGCATCATCAGAGACGTAAGTGTGACAAAGACCAGTAGCGGAAATACTAACCAAATAGGGTGGTTTTGAAGAATGGAAACATAATTATGGGCCTCTCTTCTCAACCTCTTCATATGCTAAGTTGAACAGACAGCAGCAGCTTCTATCTCTAAGGGAGATAAACAGACGCGGAGCGCTTAATATGCAACAAATATAAACAAAACTCTCACACGCCTGGGTTCCTACTTTTATATGTCAGATTTCATTTTAGTGTTTGTTAAAAAATCTAAAGCTTAACAAAACTATTTGGACATTTGTGAAGCTTATAATGTTTGTGTTGATTATAATGTTGGGGGGATTGATGATTCACCTGTGTGGTGATGTTTCAGACCACAGTCGTCACAGTTGTTTTTATCAATTTCCAGCACTGCGGGCACAGATAAGCGGTATTGATAATATATGGATGGATTGACCTGTCATTTAATTTCTTTTTAATAGACTCACACGTCTTTTGTTTTGGCCAAGGATGAGATAATAAGGTTAAGCATACAATAATGATCCATTTAACATGTATAACTTTGTTCTTGTTCCTCACCTTCATCTGTTTGATGTGTTTGTTTTGTCTGCGCTCTTTCGTTTAATGTCTGTCAATTACTGTTCATTCAGTCATGTCACTTAAACTTCAATTTAAATAATCAGGTGTGATTAATTCATTTGATCTTGATCCAGTTCCTGATCTGTCTCTTTGGGTGCCTTTCTACCCGTCTATTTATTGATTCTGTCCCCCTGAAGGCACCAACGTTTACATCTGTTCAGTTTAATGTAAAATAATCTAAGATAACAGAAAATATTTCACAGTTTCAACGTCGATGCATTTCCGGTGCCCAAAACAGTCACGTGACAAACATCCCTGGGTCTTTTCCAGGTTAATTGTTGGCGTTTACTCATTGGTCAGCGCGTTTTTGAGCCGCGTGCCCTGCGTGCGCTGATTGGCTGAAACGCAACGTCCGCAAGGTACATTTTGCCCCTGAGCGAGGTCACCTGACACCGCCCACCAGCTTCTCATCCTCGCGCCATCCCGGCACGCTCGCAGCAGGATGACCATCGAGACCAGAAACTACGTCATCGAGGAGCAGCAGGCTGACAATGCCCAGGTAATTTTCTGTGGTTTTTTTGCAGTTTTCGACCCTGTACGTTCCCAGTCTGACTTAAATCGAACAAAAACGCGTTCTCTGTTGTTCGCTGGACCTTTCCACCTCTCACGGTTTCTGTTCTCTTCACCTGTAGGACCGAGTTGTGAGGAGAGACGGTGGTGTTCTCCGTTCAGTCCTCTTCTGGCCCTTTCGACTTGTGGTAGGTAAAACGAAATACGTAAATGAGTGGAAAAACTCTTAATGTCGCGCTTCAGTGATTTATTCTCGGCTCTGTGAACAGGTTCGGGCCTACCGCGGATTTTGGTGGATGCTGGGCTTCCCGAGGCTAAGCGACAAGGCCCAAAACAGCTCCGCCATTTCCACACCTGCACGCCAGAACCTCTCCGGCCGCAAGCGGCTGCACCGGATCACCCGCGTGCTGCTGTCCGTGCTGCCCCGCAGCCTGCAGAGCCTCCTGGGATACCCGGTGTCCAGCAGCATCGGGCGGGCCCTGACCCCAGGTACGATGGTTGTGGTTCGGTCAGCTACCATAGTCCGGTTAAGTTTACAGATAAATCCAAACCCAAATCAGGTGCATCCAAGTATAGGCAGGCAAACGTTGTAAAGATGAACATTGAACTTTCAAAATTATATGAAGAATTTGCAGCCATTTTGTCTTGAGTAGATGTTGGTAAAGCTCAGTTATCACATCTTTGAGTAGCAGCAGCCTTTGCCTTGCATCAACGTTCAACAAAACCTGACTTACTGAGAACCTGATTCATACACTCTTAATTGATTAGTAGCCTGTAGTCCAAGGTGTGTGGATTTTAAGTTTTTGACCTTAGCAAGCATCACGGAAATCCTAGTGTTCAGATTTTGAATATTTCCCCTATACAGAAATACGCATCTCTCCAACGAAACCTTGTGGTAAGGGCAGCAAGAGGAAGCAGGATGAGTTGGATGAGGAAGATGATGATTATGATGATGACGACGATGAGGAGCCACAGCAGAGCTGGGTGGAGGCCCTCAGTCAGGAGCTTGCTGATGAATGTCAAGCAGAGGACCCTGATTATGAGGTTGGTTTCTTCTTTTATCAGTATTATGATTTAATGGGGAAGAATTTGAATTGGGTGAACATGTGCAGGTTTAAGTATAGTATTCAACTACAAAAGTGTTACTTTGTAAACATGTAGCAGCATTGTTGAATACATAGATCAACTTTAAGAATATTTACTAGTGTTAAGTTTTCAAATAATGCTCTCTTGCATATAACTTGATACAAATTCCCTGAATTATGCCAACACTTCAGCCCAGTACAATAGAGACGGAGAGCGATGAGTATCGGTCACACAACGACACAGAAAGTGACATTGAGGTTCATGGAAAAGGCGTTGTGATCATTGAGGATGTGAATACGGTAAACCCAATCATGAATGGACTAAATTTCTACATTTATGAACTCGAGCTTCATATGAAGTTGTAAAATCTGACAGACTTGACACTGATTTGTTTTGTCTTGCGTTTACAGGATACTCGGCCAATCCAAGCAAGCTGAAGTCTGCATACCTTACTCCTCTTTAGTCTGTATTTTGCACTTTTTTCATGTTTAACTTTGTATTTGTAACTGAATAATAAAACTGCTTTTCCTCCCACATTGCCTTGTCATTGCTGTGGTCCTCCACTTGATGGCAATGTTTCTATTTAGTATTAGAGGAAAACTGCTGTACGGGCCTCCTTCACATCTGCCTGGTTAGACCTCATTGTATGTCTGGACAACCTTCATTCCGTTTGGCTGAAGGAACCTTAAATGGTGCTAAATCACAGCTGGTTTACTGTGACATTGTTCCAACTAGACGTGCAACTAATGGTACTCCAATACCCAGAATGATTAGAGACAAATGCAAACACTAACAACTGAACAGCCATCAACAAATGACAAATTGTAAAGCATGCCTTGTATTGTGTTGCATTCTGTCAACATTAAGGCTTGATGATGCTGTAAAACTACCACTCGTTTCCACAGAAAAGCATTTTACTTTTAGTGGAAGTATACTAAACTATATATTCATTTATTTTTTTCTCCATAAAGCTAAATATCTGCCCTGTATAGATTTCATTGCTATAGTGGCCATTAGTTAGTTGGTACTGATCTTGGCAATATTACATTAGAGTGAACTGATGAGTTGTACTTGAGCTGTAATGTAACTAACTTTCTCAGTTTTCTATAGCTGGTGCTGCACTTTTTTTCTTTTTTTTACCCTTGCAATGTGACTCGTCTGGCTGTGCAGTCTAGCTGAAGGAGGAGGTGATGGGGTTACAGTGAAGAGCACCAAATCCTCATGGAGGTGATTTTTAAACCGGTGCTTGTGCTGCATTCAATTGGACTCAGAAAATATCAACCTCAGATTCTTAGACGAGCTCAACTAGCTCTGAATTGACAGACAAGCCTGTTTGCACAGAAGTCTCAGAAACTAAAACTAACCTTAAGGAACCAGGCAATTTCAGTTCAAGGTCAACTAAAATTGGCATGGAAACTGAAAAACACCTGTTACAAAATTGATTAATTTGCATTTTATGCTGTGGGGCTCGTTGAAGCCTTTCTCACCAAGACTGACATCTCTCTCTGATCCAGACTCTGTTGTACATCCCTGTGTGTGTGTGTGTGTGTGTGTGTGTGGGTGGGCCCACATCTGTTGTCTCCAGGTTGTTTTCGTCAGGAAGGTGGTCCACAGGCCAAAATAAGTTAAACCTCTGTTGTATTGCAATAGCAAGGACAAGGATCCCTACTCAACACCCCCAGCACATTAATCTGGTCCAGTTTGTGTATTTGCAGGTAAGCCAAGCAGTGACGACTGGATACAAAATGTGAAGTGGTGGTCTCTGAAGGTTCTTCTGGCTGTCTGGCTGCTCAGTGGAGGGAGCGATGGAGAGCACTGACCTCTGTCTCTGGTGTTTATAGCTTACTGGAGAGGCCAGAAATTTTTGACTTTCAACTGCAGGGGGAAAATTGTCTGGATGGGGCATAAAATACATGCAGAGTCCCAGCTGAGCAAAAGAACAAAGTCTGACTCATACAGTGAGCCTATTTGTTCTGTTGACCGTGATGTTGTATAATGAATAGCTGCATCTAGATTGATTTGTCGGTGTAATCAGGTTTAATTATTGATTATGTTGCAGGCACAATCATATTATGGATTTTCTATAGTGCTTGACCTGATTCATGATACTAATACAATGGTACAAAGTCTCAGACACACACACACACACACATAGGCTTGGAGCACTGCAGAGCTGAGCTACAGCGAGGACTCTGTGACATCGGCTTATTGTCACCTTGAATGAATGGCAGCAGGTGCTGCCTGCTCCCCAGGCCCCCAGTCTGACCTGCAGGCTATTATGTGCTGCATTACAATGTGACTCTGTAATGTCAGCCAAGAAAAGTGCTCCTAACCTGCTGCCTCACCTTACTCCTCTAACCCTCTTTCTGCCGTGAGGAGCGCATATACATGCGAAGACGCTCCCCATACACATGCACAGTCACGCAGGCTGCTACTGTCCCCGTAGGGTTAGAGCGCATCTGTGATCTACAGAGCAAGACAGCAGGATGAGAGGCCTGGAAAATGAAACGGACTGACAGAGAATTCACTTGTTCGCACACTTTCATGCTTTGGGCAGGTATGACTCAAAAATTCCCTGATTATATGGAAGCTGCATAGACGTAATGTTAGATCTACAGTAAGTCCTCTGAAGTGAGTGGTCTGGCACAGGGCAGAACCAAGTGAATATTTTAGAGCTAGTTCATCATGTCAGGATTTTAAGATCCTTGTTTTTTGAAAATTGCTTTTTAGAGCTCCCCACAAACCAAAGCAGACTGAAATCCAGTATGTCCTCGCGGTCCTTGTCGGCTACCCATTCTGATCAGCATCACCTCATCTTCTGCTCGGGATGAGTGGATGTCATAGCCCTCCATTCCTCTTGATCAAGCCAGTGGGATTAAAAGGCTTTGCGGCAATCTGTTGTTGTGATTGTCCTTGTCTGTCCACAGGTCAGTGCCAGCTCAGACTCGGAGTTGAGTTACCAACAGAGCTGTCATCGTGCAAGACTGGGCCTCTGTGGAAGCCAGTAAGCAATCCCATTCACATATTTGTGACGCAAAGACCACAAAAGTACCCCAGTGGCAGAGCCATGTTGTGTCAGATAAAGAGTTATTGGAAGGAGATGCTGAGTTGTTCCGCTACATAAGTAGTAATTGAAATCTGTTCTTAGTGGCCATTTTTACAAGGTTGTGTATTGTTTGATCACGTGGAAAGATGTTTATTAGATTCAATATATGACGTCAGCATCACAAAATTGTAGCAACGTACAGCAATTGAGTAATTGTACTTTGGTACAATCGAGTACATTTGGCTTTCAGCCTTCAAGGGGAGAACTCAGATCTTCTCTTTGGTTGCATCAGCGGCTCTATTAGTTTATTAAATGGCTGATCTTACGCATCAAATTCTGTTTCTAGGTCACAGGGAGCATTTGTAAACAGCCGAATAAAAGCTTTTGTGACAGCGGAGGGAGCCAAGAGGGAGAAAGTAGACCTCATGATACTTATTTTGTGTCAGTGCTGAAAACTACAAAGCACACAAAAATAATCCTTCTCTTTGACTCTTTGGATCGGTGTTGGTGAATTCACCTTAAGAAAGAAAATAATTTTTAAAAAAAGCCTAATTGAAGAACTATGTGCATTAGAACAGTTTGGGTGTACAATGAGATGCACATTTTTAGAATCGGTTCGATAATTTTTCGGGGCATTTCTGCTTTTTATTATGATAGGTACAAAAGAGAGACAGGCAGGATGACATACAACAAAGGGCACAGGTCGGAATCGAAGCTGCACCACTGCGGTATGTGGCATGCACCCTACCAGGTGAGCCATTGGGGCGCCCCGTGGCTTTTATTTTTAACGGTGATATAGAGAACATGAATAATTCAGGTATGGCTTGATGTACTGTTTAATTCGACCCATCCGCTCTAGTAACAGCACTTTAAGAGAAGCGGTACTCTCGTCCAAGTACTCTCATTTTGAGGCGAATTTTCAAAGGTCAGTGTCATTGAAACTTGTCGAGGTGATTACAAAGCAACCACTTACAGCAGAACATCTTTGTCTTGCTCAGAAGTCCTGACATTTCACAGACTTAAAGGCTACTTTTGGTCTTAAACTGTTTTTTGAAGTTCTGTTAGCCCAGACTGGTTCTTGATCGCTGGTCCTCATGAATCGAACACTCTGTTTTTTTTCCATCTCTCACTCCTCCACCCATTCTCTGATTGTTAAGAGTTGATGCCACCCAGATCGTGCTTGGATAAACATTTCTGATTGTCGGTTAAGAGAGATGGAAACGTACGTAATGCTGATCACTGACTGATTAAACAAAAATGAGAATGGACCTGCCTGAATAGAATGACAATGACGAAATTCTCATCACAACTGTACAACTTTATTAGTTGTAGTTAATTAAACTTTCAAGTAAGTAGAGTGTAGGGAGTTGGCACAGACGGTTGGGCAATAGAATTGGACACAGGGGACTTGTATTTATCAACTGATGATCCGGAAGCAGGTGCTTCCTGTCTCACTTCCAGCGCACCTGTTGTTCAACTTATGTTCACACAAAGGATTTGAGCAGTCATATTTAGATGTAAACAAAGGCCAGATTTGCAAGATGGTGTCACGTGAAATGTTCACACCTTCTCGTTATTGCAGCAACAGAAAATAAGAGGCAAGCTTACCACAGTTGCTGTGAAGGCATAACACACAGTGGGAGGGCTGCAACAATTCAAAGGGTAGGATTTAGGATTGATCGCCTAAAGCACCTCTTAGGGGGCCGACACTCTAAGCACAATTTTTGTGAAGTCTGTAAAAGCCCTCCACTCTGTGTGGGCAAATTTAAAAGGGCATTGTGTGATTGGAACGTACTGTACATCCTTCTCGGGGATGCTGTTTATCCCTGTTGACTATAATCATTATTTTTGCTCATCCGGCAGACCCATGAAAGATGAATTGTGTTGGCGTTATTGCTTTCGGATGCATTATTTCAAACGCTTGGCTTATATATGCTACATTACACAACAACGTTTTCAGGTCAACAGTAGCGTAACGGATCCCCAAATCCTACGGCTTCCTGTTCCTTGTGAATACTGTTTTTGGCAGCAAAGAAAATAAGACACTCAGTAGTGAATTATCTTTTTTGTTGTGGGTATTCCCCGTTCCTGTGGTGTAAACACGTCTGTTGCTTTGTTTGGGGAGAGTTCAGACAGGTGATGCTGGCTGCAGAATGTAGGACAGAGAAATAAAGGAATAGCGAGATGGTAAAGAGTTGCAGAAATGACAAGATTTAAGCTATGCATGCTGGGTTAGAACCCCGATTTCTATGTGTTATTGCTAGTATAACCTTGTAATGTGTGCCATTGTGTTTCTCTCCACAATTCTTTGTGGATCTGTGCTTTTGCAATACACACACGCACACAAAAACGCTGCATCTTTGACTCTTTGATGTGCCCACTCACAGTCATGACATTTGTCATCTTTTCAACTTTTCAGACAGAATTACTGCAGCCCTTGTTCTCTGATTGTGTATCTTTGTATCTCTCTTGTGCACTCTCTCTCTCTTTTGCACACACACACACAGAGTAGCTAATAAATGTCTTTGCTCCTGCTTGCAGCCTGTCTGATGTCTTATCAATGATTCAACTCATCACCATTATGAATTTCCCTCATGGCTCATGCCCACGCAGTGACACAGTAGAAAAAGTGATATGGAATCACGCAGAGGTGTAGACAGAAAGACAAAGGGTTGCCGTGTGTGCATATATGTGCTATTGATCTGGATGCTATATTAATGTTCCCCTCCGACACTCAGTCAGACCTGCTCAGACCCCTGCCTGTGTTGATGATCTTTGCGCCGACAGGAAATTAAAGCTGTGAACGGAGGGTAACACAAAAGAGCCTGGACACACCTCTCAGCTGAGACATCTCAAAGGGCCTTAGGCCACAGAAAATAACATTTTCACCCAGCCTTGTTGTTTTGGTGCCATTTTTCTTTGGAATGTATGCTGTCAGGAGATCGCAGAATTCAATAGGTTTTCATCTCTCCTCATCTTGTCTGTCTGGCCACAGTGAATTTATTTGTCCCACCATTTAAAAGGTCTTTCAGCAGAGTGATTGATTCAACTGTGAAAGGCCGTGATGGCTAATACACGCAGAGCTGTGTGTGTGTGTCAATTACAAAAGAGTGTCGCCATGACTTATTTTTTTGTGTGAAAAGTCTGAAAATGACACTGGGAGCTGATGAAAAAACATCTTTTGCACCAGAAGGTGAACAGGAAGTCTGGACTCTTTATTAGCTTTCTTTGCTTTTGTACTTAGGAATCAGGACCCTCTTGAGTTCAGGAAATGTAGCTGCTGAATCATTCTTGAGCGCCTAATCCATTGAAAGCACTTGTGGAGATTGCGAGAGCAAACTTGGCTGATGGGTCAGAAACAAGATGTCTTGTGTTCTGATTTTCTACCTGTGGATCGAGGATGTGATTGGTCTCTAACTGCTTCTAAGTAGGGTTCTCCCTACTTCTGCAATTGGCCACAGACTATCTACAACAGATGAGGGGAAAAAACACAACACAGCTCGCCCCAGCTCAAAATCACCCTTTCTAAAAACTCGCATTCAACTCTAAGAATGTGGACACCATCTTGTGCCTTCTTGTCGACCAGTAGTCTGTTCTGACAAGGAGGTGCCTGCCCTCCTATCTTTACGTGCATGAGGAGGTCTGCAGACTTTGAGTTACCCACTGGAAATGAAAGGCATTTCAAAATAACCGAGTGCTTTCAGAACTAAAATTTTCTCAAAGACCAAAACTGTTTTCATTCAAAGAGAGAAGAAACTCGTTGGGCAACTTACACTGCAAAATTGGGCAACAAAACCTGGCAACTGTTAACGTTGTGCTTTGGTCCTGATATAACATAAAAGGCATGAAGTGTGCAGCCCGAGGCGCGAGGGCTGGACTGATGAAGTGCAGGTCACGGAGCCATTCTCTTATACTCGGAGGCAGAGGTTATTTGACAGATCTAAAAATAAGCAGCATATAAGAGCAATGTAGTGAGTAAGGGGGGGGCCACAATGGGAGCACCTATTGCTGTCTTTCACCCATCTCTCAGAAATGTATTTTGGGCCAGCAGTGGTCCTTTGTAGTGTGCTTGAATAGAAACCCGCGGTAGTCTGGGACCAAACAAAAGCCGGCTGATACATCAAACGTATTTTGTGATGGCTGTTATTGGACCTTTGGTAATTGTGTAACTTTTGATTTATGAGGTTCAACTTCTCATCCTCCTCCGCCCTCTCTGTGCACACTATCACTGTCACATCCTGTCTTTTGTAGTGAGTCTAGATGAACTGTGAGCATTGCAGTCCTTAGTTTAACTCAAATGAAACGGGATCCATCCTAATCCTGCTGCGTGTGGCAGTCGTCAGCAAATTCTCTCTCCACGATTCTACGCATTTAGAATTAGTGATTTGGTGATATAATGATATATATGATGATGATATATAATGATCGCTATAATGATAATAATGCCACAATTACTGATTATGGGATTATGATATGGTATTAGTACTGATTACTTTACACACAAACACAATCACTTATCATCCTACTGTGAGCAAGGTGCGTCTGCCGTGAGAGGTTCCTGCAGCTTGTAACTGCCTGGGGCTTTTTGTTCTGAGTATACAGCTTTCTCTGAAATGTTTAAGTTCCTAACAAATGGGAGATGTAAAATTTACTGCGGGGATGTTTATGTGATTTTTTTATTACTTTGCTCCATACCCTGCATGTAATAAAATGCTTAGTGTGGCTTCTATGGGGATCTATGTGGACGTATGCTGTATGCAAATGTCTGATATACGTGTTTCCATATTGCACATGTACATATAAAACATACTGTACATGTAAATATGAAGCACAAAACAGTGAGAAGAATAACAATTTTATTTTTTCACAGCTTTTGGCCATCCCTTTATTTCCTCATTTTCTTACAGCACACTGTCAAAATGAACCCATTTGAGGTTCACGCTTATAGAAATGCATCCAATTAGACAAACCCGAAGGTCCTGACGTGTCCTGAAATCTTGTTTTTTGATTGGTGGATGATGTATGAGGCTGCTGAGAGTATTTTGGCCAGCGTCTGTGCTGTTCCAGGATGGACTTATCAGCATAGATCAAGCGTTTTGGGAGGAGGCCATAAAGCTGCTGTATGCTTCATCCATCACATCGGTTGGTGGCGTCGCAGTTTTCCACCGGTCCATCTAGGTGGAGTCTTCTATTTTCCACCGTGTCCGCGCTCCACAGGGAGGGACTGTGTACTGCTACACCTGTTTATATCCCTGTTTCTAATCTTGTCCCCTACTACTCACCACCACTACAGCCGAGCTCCCATAATCCACTGCAAACTTGTAGGCAGTAATACCACATCGTATTTTATTTTTATCAGGCGGAGGTGAAATATAAATGCAACCTTCATTAAACACAGAATTCTCTCATTTACTCTTTGCTCTGAAGTTCCGTCATGCAGTATTTGCCAACGTATTTAAATGCGTATATATTTTCGGTGCTTATCTCCTCTGCTGACTCTAAGCAGTCCAAAGTCTTCTCTGGGAGTAATGGTGGGAATGAGCTGCACCGAGCAGCAAAGCCGGACTCTGTAATCCTGCTCTCTTTGCCTTGCAGTCTTATTCACTCCCGACAGCTTCAAATTGAAACTGTGATCACATTTTCCACATCGTTCCACTCACTTTTAAATCCCACCAACCTCACCCAGTGGATTGAAATGTTTCTCTCCCTCTTTTCACCTCTCCTCCGCCTCCTCCTCCCTGCTGTCCAAACTTGCCAGCTACCTTGAGAGCTTCATCAGTGGCTGACTGTTGTGTGGCTTTGCTTTCTGTAAGACCTCCATCTTGAACAATGTGTTTGTTTAGAATGATGAAAAATGAATGAGTAGACTCGAGATTTGATTAGGGGAACATAGAAGAGGAGGATTAATCAAGGCTGAACGCACTCTCACATCGTCTGGAAAGAGAGAAAGCTCTCGGTTCATTTTGTTGATTCTGCAGTGATTTATTTGTGTTCCAAATTTATTCTTATTGGAAACCGGTTGAAATATTCTCACTGCTGTGGCATATACCTTTTTCTGTTTAATAAATAGATAAAAAAATAAATAAATAAGGCTTTCAGGTCTCAATACCAGACACAATGACTTGTTCAGTTTTGATTTATGAAATTCAGAAAGCCATCTTGTCTTTTACACCATGTACATATAAGATATTGTATTGTCAGAGGGTGATTATGGTGTAAGAATATACTGATTTAAATGAATTTATTACTATTTACAAGCTTCCACTGAGACACAATTGTCCAATGTCAATCACTTTATGCTAGCCTAGCAAACAGGCTTCTACGTAAACAATTAGAGTAGCTAACTACTAGCTAACTACACAGTAGCAGCCTATTTGGAATCAAAGCTAAAAGGCAATATAGTGCATAGGACATTCCTCAAGGTGTTGAGGTTTATGTCTTATTGTTTTTCAGTTTGAAAACCTGACATGGATTTTTGTTGAGTAACAACAAAAAGGCTATGCTAATGTCAGTAATGTCAGTGCTAGTTTGCAGCTAATACTGGAAACAATCTCAAATTACATTTTAAGACAAATCAAGACCGAACTTCTTAAACAGTGTCAAAGTCGAGGTGTTTGTTTTGTTTGGGTACAAAAATAAGATCATAAGATTTCTGCCTTTGCAAAGTAAAACAGAAGATTGGCAAGGGGATTAACAAGTTACTGTATAAACACTGGGTAATCTACTCCCACCCTCATTGCCTAATCTTCCCGTCACACCGTCTCGGATTAATCTTTACATTTTGAATGGAATTTAGAGAGTTTTTTTCTTTTCTTTTTTTAGCAGATTTGCAAGCAACTTAGCAGTAATGGTATAGAAATCAGTGTTGAGAGATTCTTGAAAATCTATAGACTGGGACAGATGGTGCAGCCTGGACACACACACACACACACACACACACACACTCACACACCTAATTGCTCGCCAAGGGCACTGACACCCCCACCACCCACCCCATACTTGCTTACTGATTAATGCTCAGCAGCTTTTTCCACCTTATATTCCAACACACACATAAAAATACAGACTCACAGATGTCCAAGATGTCACCCTTGTCTCTTCACATGCTGTCTTAAAGGGAAAAGGGAATGTTCACCTACAGCCTGTAGCCAGACACATTTCAGCGTTCGTTGCTGGCTCCATGCCTGGTCCTGCTCTACCATGATGTGGGCAGCAAAGTGCTTGGCTGGGCCTCAAGTTGCTCATTAAATGCCCCGGTGGAAAACAGACACGGACATCAGAACAAAGCCTGTTGGAAGTAATTTCTTCCGCTAACGTGTTCATCAACCCCCTGTGTCGACAAGCATCGGCCCCGCTGAGGTGTCCTTGAGGAAGGACATGGAATCCCTGACGGTGGTGCAGCTCCCTGATTAAACGTGACTTTTGACCTCTCTACGGGGAGAAAGGTGAAACAAATGAGACTTCAGTTTTATTTCTACACCCTGCAGATCAGAGGGGTGTAGAAAGATGAGATCAGAGGCAGAAAACAGTGCACACACACGCGCACATTTTATGAAAAATACCTCGTCCCTGTAGACTTTTACTGATGGAATCTGATTTATGCAAAACCCCAAGGCCCCTGTATAAAAAAAAAGAAAAAGGATTTGCTTGTTTACGTCATAAATTTGCCGACCCTGAACCCCACAATGTTTACCGAATATTATGTTGTTGGTAAAATGATGCTCCTTGTTGATTCTTCTCATCAAACACTTTTCTAGTTCCTTCCATCCATCGCTCGTCTAAATTGTTTATCCATGTTAAGATCGTGGTGAATGATCTCAGATCTACGTCTTATCACATCTCATTTTAAACCTTACTAGACGACCGTGATGTACGTATCTTGTCATCTACCACCTGGATGCTTTATCATGCTGTGTACCTAATTAGGTTTACCTGTTGAAGACCCTGCTGGGTTAAATACATTTTGTAGTAATCTGCATTCTAAGGTGTTTATGCATTAAGGGTCATATCATCACATCTGAACACGTCTTCCACGACAGCATTGAGGACAGACAAAGTGTGTGCTTGAGGTAAAAATGGAAAGCGTAATGTAACTGCAGGAAGAATGGAACTCTGTGGAAACGCTGCAGGTCTTTTGTACGCACGCAACGAGCAGATGGTGCAAATAATGCAGTGATGAATCTGATTTTGCATTAGCATCTCAATTTCACTTTCTGCAGAGAATCCCATTGTGAAGACATCGAGCCAGATGTGCAGCTGTAGGAGGCGGAACAGTCGTGTGACTAATGACAAATCTATATGGCTGCTTTCCCCTGCCAATTACACACATTTGAACACAACAACATGAAGGAGACACGGCATTGATCAGAATGTCAGGGCTGTTGATGCAATAGAAGGCATTGTGCAGCTTCTGTGTCATAAGTATACGTGAATATAGAAGTAACACACAACAGAGCGCATACCACCAGAAACAACATTTATTTTATTCATTTTTACTCAATCCATCCCTGAATCTAAATTTGTACCAAATTTTGTTGATTCTATCCTGGACCATGGTCCACCTTTCTGCCAAATTTTGTCAATTGAATTCAACGTGACACAAAACATGCCACAAATACACAGTGAGAGAACTGAACTTACTTTTGCCTCTTCTGCCAAGTTTCATGTACATAATCTAACAAAAAAAGGTTCATTTTTTAAGTTTTTAATAATGAGGCAACCAGAAAATCTGCCTCCACTGAGGACATTTTGTAAGAAAACAGTCATTAAATCATCCAAAACTGATCACGTCCCCCGAAACAAAATTGCCCCTGAATGTAACACACAGATTTTTATTAACCGTGGCGTGTTGTGGAGCTTATACAGAAATCTAAATATATTAATATTCTAAGGCGTCCTCCTGAGAGCTGTTACGGCTGTGTGGTTTGTATGTGTTTCCATGACATCAACATTCCCGTGGCTCCTGTTTCTTCCTCGTTGCTCCTCTGCCTCTCACTTCATTTCTGCCCACCTCAGCTTTATTGGAGCTCGAGCGCCTGACTGATTTTTCAGCCGCACCTTCATTTGCTGCCTCAGCTCATTCAGGGCTAACGGCTCTGCGTGATGGATGATGTCTGATGTTGTGTATCATCTTTGAATTGCAGTCATTTTTATGTGTTGTATTATTTCATTTGAGTTTGTGTCATCCTGAACAGTGCAGCCTCTCATTTGATCCAATATAAGAAGACCGGTTCAGCTTAATGTCCTTTTTTCTTTCCCTTCTGTCTCTTCTATCTTTATATATGTACCCGCTTCTCCTACACACACACACGCACACAGTGTAGGCGCTTACACACACACACACACCTCTATCCACAACATTAAATAAATATTATCAGTATGTTATAAATTATTGCTGTGATTTAATTAGCTGCCCCACCGGGGAGTTTAGGCTCATCCAAGAGGTTTGATTTATTCCAGAAGCTTTGACGTCCTTATATAAATCATCCACATGGTGCCTGAGTTGGATTAATATACTGCATTCAGATACACACCTGCAGCTTTCATGTCACCAGGCAACGTTAAATTATTCAACATTTCACCGGCTCTGGATAAGTCTACGTCAGCTTATTGCCCCCTGCCAGATATTTTTGGAACATTTTTGTGTTGCCAGTGAAGATAGATAAGGGCTGGAGTGATGTGCTCGAGGCGGGTGAGAACCCTGGCAGCTGACTTTCGCAGCCTGTTCAGGGCTTTGCTGGGTACTCCCAACAGGACTCCATTGCAATAGTCCAGACGGGATGTAATGACGGCTTGGTTGAGTCTGAGAGTGATGTTCGAAGTCTGGAAATGTTTTGAGCTGAGAGGGTGGCTTGGTGCTGAGATAAAGCTGTGTGTCATCGGCGTAGACGTGGAACTTAAGATCGTGCTGACGGAGGGTCTGACCGAGTGGGAGCATGTATATATTAAAGAGGGGAGGAGGGGTCCGAGAACAGAGATTCCCTCTTCCTGTTATCTCTGTGTGTCACTGACCTTCCTCAGAAGCTGTTGGGTTTGTTCATGTGTGCAGACTCAGGGTTATATTTTTCTTCCCCTTTGAGATGCATTGACCCTCAACACTCAAGGCTGTGAACCGTCTCTCAAGTTCAGCACTAAACCCTTCCTCTCACAGGACTTACTTTGAACCAGAAATATGCACTCGGCAGTCCAGACTCTCTCACCATTTAAAGATGAAGCGAAAACCCAAAGTACGAACGCGTCAGGTTTCGTGCTGCAGATTTGACTTGTAGCTGTGATGAGTGATGAACAAAAAATCTGTCGTTTATTTGTTCGCGTTGGACATCTTCAGCACAGTGGAACAATTTAATCACAGTTTTTTTGTTTTGGATTGGAAGATATACAAAGTGGTGAAAGAGGGGTAAATAAATGGTTCAGTAGGGAAAATTAGGATGAATGGAATGTGACAGGAATTGTGAGCACCAGACTACATTGGAACAAACTTTGCCATTACTGAATATTGGTGACTTCTATTCATTGAGAAATAAATCTTATTTAAACCGACCTTGTCCAAACTGCCAGTTTTTCTCGTGTTGTGCTCCTGCAGTGACCTGTCGGCTGGTTAAATTGGAAAAGTTTTGCTCAAAGTCGTTAGCTACGATGAGGTTCAGACTCCATAAAACACAAAGGAAAAGAAGAATTGCACAAGCAAGACTCCCGTCAGTTGAATCACTCATGGGTCCCAGTGGTAATGATTAAATCGGACTCATTTCTGCCTCTTTGCTGTTCTTAATGGCACATTGTGATTAGACAAGCATTTGGAGTTTCATGGCAAAAAAATCAGTCGCCGCGAGCCTGCGACTCCCAGCTGCTGCAGGCTGTGGACCCTGTTGCTGTAAGTGTTATATTAAGTAAAGTAAATGTGTAACCGACACACACACACACACACACACATAAACATACATACATCCCACTAGCACTGAAATATAATTTAGTAAATCCTCCCACAGCCAAACAGAATTTGTGTGTTTGTACATTTTGTTTCAGCGTCCTGCGTTCCGACAAGGTCTCTCTCCTCCATTTTTTCCTGTCCTTCTGTCTCTCATCTTGGAGTCCCCACGGGAGCTGTTTAGTCTCTCCTTCTGCAACGTTCCCTCCGTCCTTACTTCACCATTCTTCCCTCGCTTCTCATCGCGGGGCAAGCAGAGGACATTTTCAGTCTGCCTGTGTCTGCTCCGTGTCCTCCTGTTTCTCACCTCCCGTTGGGTCTCCAGGCACTCCTGAAAAACCAACAAAACCTCTCCTCCCCTCTGTTCGTCTTTCTTCACTTCGCTTTTCAAATTATGATTGTATGAAACCCCATTACACAAAATGGCCTACGGAGAACCGCAAAATTGAAATGCGGCGTTCGGGATGAGGACACGGCATCGCGGGCTGGAACGACAGGGAAGAGACGAGGACACAATTTCACAGATCAAAGTTATATTTATCCCCGCCGCGTTTTGGAACATTTGTTGAAGCTTTCGGATTTGACGGACTCATATTCAGAGCTCCAAAACGTCATTTCCATTGTTTCTCATCTGCTTCTCTTGACTCGTATTGTGATGTGCTCATTATGCATTATTCATGGCAAGTACAACCAGTATTGTCACTTGTCTGTCCTCTCTATTGCATCACTGCCTTTTGTGCTTCTTTGCGTGGGTGCTTGTGTGCATTATTATTTGTTGTGTGATCTATGCACTCGCTCCAGGTTTTCTAAAGTACCTCGGCCCTTGCTCAGCCTGCCTCACGCATGTGGAGTCCAAATGGAACGAGAGAGGGGCAGAGCTGGAGCTATTACTCATGCTGCCTTTTTCACAGCTGCAGTGAAGATCTAAACTCCCCTCTCCAATGCCACCCACACACAATGCTTCTGTTCGTAGTGGGATTGCTCTTCTTCGACAGCTGCAGTGGTGAATCTTCTCCATGTCTGCCCGTTCCAAAAGCAGCTCAGGGCCAGATGGGCACAGTAGAGTATTTGTAAGGCTTCAGGACACACTCCTGAACACTCATTGGTATGCAGGGAAAAGCTAATTTGACACAAATGCACAAAAATCCCTTCTGCATATCCATGAGCTGTCTCACTGAAATAGAAAATGAGTATTATAATCCACCAAAGCACTTCCCATAGTAATAGTAGGTAATAATGATAATAATATAATAACAATAGTGAACGCGAACGGGATTCACATTTGCTGTTTTCGATGTTTTGACAGAGCGACATCAGATTCAGTCAGATTCAGTTAAATAACACTAGACTGAATGACCTGGCATAGTCACAAACCAACATGCGGTTACTGGCTCGTATTCTCG